>JAXCGZ010011582.1:37500-47500 GCA_037179515.1 Halocaridina rubra | reverse complement strand
AGGCTTTGCAAAATAATAATAAAGACATTGCTTATGAATGAAGATTCTCAGATAGGAATATAAGAACCCAAACACATAAAGTTCTTGAAATATATATTGCGTTTTTTGAGAAGACGTCAAAAATTATTCGTAGTACCCTATTTTAAGACCAACGCAAAAAACAGAGTAATATATATCTTGTCTGCACTGTAATTTTCAGGTAAAAAAAATAAATATGGGAAAAAGAATCATACTATAAGAACCTGGAAACCTAAAATATCCCTATTCATGGCTGCGTTTTTGAGATGACTTTCAGGGTAACCTTGCAATCCCCTATTACAGTCTAATTCTCTTACGTAATAATTAGGTTATTTCACCCTAGGACGAAGTAATGTGCTTGATATTATAGCTTTACGTTATTAGGCTGAGGAGGGCTGTTGTGTAAACAACAGAAAGTTTCCATTGAAATATCAAAACACTTTCATTCTTTTGGATATTTCTTTCTCTTGGAGTTGAGGTACAATAATGCCACCAATTTGTGCCCCCTACATATTATAAAAGTCAAGTGAATGGGGCGGAGCGAGGGACTAGGCATCCCCCCTTTCAAATTTTCCTCCTGCAAAGAGTCAAGGTTTTGCTTTGACTCGACAGCCACCCCCCCCCTTATAAGGAGGAATATGGCTCTTGTCTAGAAACAAATAGATACGTCTCCCAATGGTAAACAAAAATATTAACATTAAGAATATTTTTGGGATGCGGTTGCTCAGTCCTAGAGCGCGTATGTCGGGAAGTGACGAGCCTGACATTAGCGGGTTCGATCCCAAAGGGGGATGTAAGGAAGGGCATCCAGCCTTAACCTTGATTATAGCTTCAACATGTCAGTGTCCACCTCTGCTCGAATGGGATCTCATTGTGACACAAAACCGAAAATAAAACAAAAAATAAAAAAAC
Organism: Halocaridina rubra; assembly: GCA_037179515.1. NCBI lineage: Eukaryota > Metazoa > Arthropoda > Malacostraca > Decapoda > Atyidae > Halocaridina > Halocaridina rubra. Next base: position 46,570 of record JAXCGZ010011582.1, on the reverse strand, counting down.
TCATCATCTCATTCATTTTCCAGGTACTGGATTCCAGCTGGGTCCAGCCATAGGCGAGGTCTTAGCTGGCATGGTGTTGGATTATGAGCCAATCCACGACATGACCCCCTTTAGAGCATCCAGATTTAATCTCCAAGATGAAGAAGACCCACCCAAGTCACCATCCGCGACGTCCAAATATTGACCGACGAAAGAAAATAAAATCTTTTTAAATCTTGTTTCTGTACATTTTTGTTTTATTTTGAGATTTGGAAAGTGCTTGATGCTGAATTCACTCTCTAGAATATGAACATTATTATTATTATTATTATTATTATTATTATTATTATTATTATTATTATTATTATTATTATTATTATTATTATCAATAATATTATTATTATTATTATTATTATTATTATTATTATTATTATTATTATTATTATTATTATTATTATTATTATTATTATTATTATTTCTCTAAACGTTCTGATTATTTTTTAAGAGAAATGCAAGAACATAATGGACAAATATAACTGTTTTAAAGAATTAAGTAATAATCTTGACATATTAATATTCATATAAATTTGTTTCTGTGTTTTCAGTAGAGATTTATTGGCACTACAAAATGTTTATATATTTATTTATATCTTTTTTATGATTGTGAGACCAGTACGGAAAAAAAAAAAAAATCTGCCCTCATCGGGCTTGGGCACGAAGAAAACATAAAATAAAGAGATAAAGAGATGGGGGTGTTGTGCCTTGTCAGATGTGAAGGGACAGTAAGATATGTGAAAAGAAATATCCGTAAATATTCAGTATTGATGTAGGCATAGAAAAAGGACCATAACTGAACGAAGACTTAACAAAGAACTGACCTGGACAATCCTATTCAATTCCAAGAGACCTCTCAGCTGTAGTATCACAACGGGCGACTGCTGCCGTTGGCCAACATACTACATTTTAATTAGTTTTTAAAGGGTATTTATGATTTGTTTTTACATGAGAGATTTTTGAACATTGAATACAAGTTTATTTGTTATTTATTTTTAAAAGGTATTTATGTTATATTATCATTAGGGATTTATAGATATTAAACAAAATAATTTTTATTCTTTTTTAAAAGGAATTTATTATATATCCCGTAGTCATATATGGCCATTAAATAGAAATCTATTTATATACATCTTTAAAAGAAGTTATGGATTGAATTTTGTTAGGGAGGGATTTATGAACACTGAAAAGAAGCTTATATACATATATTTTTAAAAGGGATTAGTGGATATAATATTTTTTGGTAGGAATCCATGGACACTGACAATTTTATTTTAATGTTTTTCATTTTAGAAGGAATTTATAGAAATATATTTTTTTCCAACAGGGATTTACTTAGATAAAGCTTACAAATGAACTTGAAAACCACCCCCACAAATTTAAGTGTAAAGAATCAGTTATTCATGTTTATTTTTGAGGGGATTTTGTAAATTATATTACTTCAGCATAGAGCAAAATGGAAATAAGTATTACAAATTAAATTTCGGTAGGATTAAAAAAAAAAGCCAGCACATATATTTACAAAGAATAAATTTTATTTTCAATGATTTTTAGAGGGGAGGTATAAATTTAATCTTTTAAAAGGATTTATAGATTTAATTTATGCAAGCAGCAGGGATTTACGGATTATTTAGATCCCTTTAGGAGTATAAGGAAGGAATTTTTATTTTAATTTTTTCGGAAGTAATTTTAATTTTTGTTTTCCCAAGAATGATTTCAAGATTATTCCTGAAATTACTTTAGAATTTTATGTGGAATATTTCAGTTTTTCCTGAGATTATTTAAAAAAATATTTTTTGTGAGATCACTTTCAAAATGTTTACATAAAATTATAATTCAAAATATTTCAAACGCTATATGTCTCAGTTTTTTGTGATTATTAAAAGAATGTTCAAACTAATCTTTTACATATGTAAACGTATATGATATACACACGGAAGTATTGAATATTAATATACTTGTAGAGATGCTTAGCTCAAAAGTTATTCCTATTTTTGTAGATATAAAAGAAAGTATTAAATAGCTTTAAAAACAATTCAGGGTTTATTCTTTTATTTTATTTCTTTTGCTGAGATATATATATATATATATATATTATATATATATATATATATATATATATATATATATATATATATATATATATATATATATATATATATATATAAGCAAATAAGCACATTATCATATGTGAAAACATTAATCATATTCTACCCCAACTGGGACTCGAATCTAGGACACAAAATTACTGTGCCAAGGCGCTATCAACTACACCGCAGAAGGTCTTAAAAGAAAAACCAACCTTACAGCTTCACTGATATACTAGGAATGAACTCAATCTATCTGAATGACACTCTGTACATATTACAGTTTCTCCCAACCTCACTCGTGGCTTCGTTTTCGCATTTAATTCAAATCTCAGTCTAATTAGAGATCAACAATAATCAAATAAGCACATTACCGTATGTGGAAACATGAATCATATTTTACCCCGACCGGGACTCGAACCTAGGACACATAATTACTGTGCCAAGGCACTACCAACTACACCACAGAAGGTCTTGAAAAAGAAAAAACTCACAGTTTAGCTGCTATACTAGGAATGAACGCATTTTATCTGAATGCCTTTTTGTTCATATTAGTTCCTCCCAACCTCACTCATGGCTTTGTTTTTGCATTTGATTCAAATCCCAATCAAATTAGGAATCAACAATAATCAAATAAGCACATTACCATATATGAAAACATGAACATATTTTACCCCGACAGGGAACCTAGAACACATAAGTACTGTCCCAAAGCGCTATCAACTACACCACAGAAGGTCTTAAAAGAGAAACCAAGCTTACAGCTTAACTGCTATACTAGAAATGAAAGCATTCTATCTGAATGCCTTTTTGTTCATATTATAGTTTCACTCAACCTCACTCGTTGCTTTGTTTTCTCATTTAATTCAAATCTTAATCGAATTAGTAATCAACAATTATCAAATAAGCACATAACCATATGTGAAAACATGAATCATATTTTACCCTGACTGGGGTTCGAGTCCCGGTCGGGGTAAAATATAAATATATATATATATATATATATATATATATATATATATATATATATATATATATATATATATATATATATATATATATATATATATATATATTAAAACCAGGCGCAATATCTCGATGACGAAACGAGCTCAAAATAGATTACGAGATGGAATACTCACTGTAGGAACATACAAGGATAAAGAAGAAGACTTGCTAGATTTGATGAAGGAGAGAAAACTGGACATACTGGGAATGTCAGAAACCAGACTGAGAAACAAGGAAAGCTGAGTGGATCTCGGAGATAACTATACCTTAATATATAGCGGAATTGAACAGGGAACCGCAAAGTCTGGAGTAGCGGTCCTAATTGGACCAAAGCTATTAAAAAGTATCAAAGCTGTGAAACTGGTAAATGAGAGAATTATGAAAATTACTCCTCAATTGAAGAGAGGAAGAATACATATTTTTAAGGTGTATGCACCACAACAAGAATTAACCAACCAGATCAAAGAACAATTCCTGGAAGAACTCGAGAGTGAAATTGAATTATTACCAGATAATGAAAACATAATCATAATGGGGGATTTAACTGGAAGGGTAGGCCTAGACAGAACAAATGTAGGAAATGTTATTGGTCCATTTGGTGAAGAAACCAGAAATAATGATGGAGAGAGACTTATTGATTGGTGTTTATTGCATAATATATCTAACATGAAGGGATTTTTCAAACAACATAAATTTACAAGATATCGATAGAACAGGAATACAGGACAATTTAATAAAAAATCGATAATAGACTATTTCCTCTCATCAGATTAAAGGATTTTCAATAATGTAAAGGTTCTACCAGGAGATTCCATGGATTCAGACCACAGACTGGTAACAGCAATAATAACTCAAGAATGCAAAAGACCCCCAATAACAAACAGGACAAAGAAGATAAAAATTGAAAACCTGAAAGATGTCTCTCATAAGGAGCAATTTATAAAAAAGTGTGAAGATATTGAATTGGAAGGGAATGAGGAGGACATTTCTGAAAAGTGGAAATACTTAGCGTTGAAAATGAGAGAAGTGTCAGAGGAAACTCTGGGAGTTAGGATGGTGGGTGGCACCAGGAATAGGCAAACCCCTTGGTGGACTGAAGAAAGTAAAATAGCAGTTAAGAAAAGACAAAACGTCTGAGAAAGTGGCTGAGACATAAAACACCAGAAACTAGATTAGAATATGTGATAGAAAGAAAAAATGTTGATAGCCTTAAGAGAACACTTAAGGATGGAGCATGGAAAGATTTGTCGAAGGAACTGAAAGTAGATTTCACCAGAAATAAAAGAAACATATATAAACTGAGTAATAGTTTCAGAAAACCTGTAAATAGATATAAGACTATAGTTGACGACAATGGCGAAGTTATAAATGAACCAGAGGGAATCAACAGCAAATGGACAGAATATTTCACCAAACTGTTAAATGTCCCTCAAGCTGGTTCGGAAGATGAGGAAGATGAGATAGAGGTCGTGATAGATCCAGAAGACATTGTGACCATGGCAGAGATGAAGGATGCATTGAAAACAATGAGTAATGGAAAAGCATCCTTTATAGATGAACTACCGATTAAATTCTTTAAGGAGGCATGTGAAAATATAAGAACATATTTACTAGACATCATCAACCAATCCTTATTAGAAGTTATTGACCCAGAAGATTGGGGTAAGCAAATCATTTGCCTATATTTCAAGAAAGGAGACCCAACAAAATGTGAAAATTATGGAGGCATTTCCTTGATAAATCATGCAGCTAAATTGTATGAAAGAATATTAAAAAGAAGAGCTGGGATTATCACTGAACCACAATTGGGAGAATGGTAGCATGGTTTTCAAAACAGCAGTGGTACAACAGATATGATATTTTCCATTCGAGAACTGATGGAAAAAGCCTGGGAATTCGATAATAAATTATACATGATTTTCAGTGATCTGCACAAGGCTTTTGACTCTGTACCTAGAAAAAGATTGTGGAAATGCCTACACGATTATGGAATAAATGGTCAACTACTGAAAGCAATCAAGAGCACGTACAGTCCATACATAAGCAGAGTAAGCACAGAGTATGAAAATGAAATATGGTTTGAAATAACATCTGGGGTGAAGCAGGGAAGTTTTTTGTCACATTTGTTGTTCATAACCTATATGGGCAATATCAAGAGGCAAGTAAACAAACAGCAAGAAACACCAATGAGGACATTAGCCTACGCAGATGGTATTTACCAATGGGAAACAAGTAGGGATGGATTGCAGGAGGCGGCGGAGAGATGGGATAGGGCACTTGAAGAAGCGGGAATGAAAATGAATAAAGTGAAGACTGAAGTCATGGTATTTGGTAGAGAAGAGATCCTAAATATTAGTCTCAATGGAACTACACTCCCACAAGCAAAAGAATTTAAGCCTTTTGGAGTAAAGATTAAATCAACTGGAGGTATGCACGATGAGATCACTGAAAGAATCAATAAATACTGCAGACAATTTCACATGCTCTACCCATTGTTCAAAGAATAACATATCCCAGCAGAAATTAAGAAACTAGTCTACACGACTGTCTTTATACCAACATTAACCTATAGAGTTGAAACTTGGACATTGACTACAACGGACATGAGTAGATTAGTAGCCGCAGAAATGAAACCTATCAGAATTATATTCGGTAAAGCGCGAATGGATAGAATAAGGAATGAAGAACTTAGAAGAAGACTAGGAGTGGCATCATTGGGAAAAAAAAAATTGAGCAAGCAAAGTTGAGGTGGTTGGGACATGTACAAAGTATGGAGGAGACAAGAATTCCAAAAACTAGCATTCAAATGGACACTAGACGGAAGAAGGCCCACAGGCAATCCACGAAAAAGATGGAGGCTTAGTATACAAGAAATCTGAACAAAATATAGAATTGGAAGACCGAATACATTGGAGGAGGAGGATATCTTCCGGGACAGAGCAGAATGGAGAAGATGCTCCTCACTGACAGGCTAAAAAGCCTACCTGTGGGAAGAAAGATATATATATATATATATATATATATATATATATATATATATATATATATATATATATATATATATATATATATATAAATATATTTATATACAGTAGTCACCGTGGCTCAAGCTGTAGCGTCCACGACTTTGAGGCGTCAGGTCGAGGGTTCGCGCCCCGTCACAATCTGAGGTTAGCAAGGGCATGCACTCAGGGTAACGATTACATCTGCCAAAACAAGTCCTTCGCAAGAAGGCAACCGTCCTAGCCCTTGGTAAAAAAGGGAGTTCGTGACGTAAAACCGGAACACACACACACTCACACACACATACATACATATATATATATATATATATATATATATATATATATATATATATATATATATATATATATATATATATATATATTTAAGTCACCGTGGCTCAAGCGGTAGCGTCAGCGACTTTGAGGCGTCAGGTCGAGGGTTCGCGCCCCGTGACGGTCTGAGGATAGCAAGGGCATGCACTCAGGGTAACGATTACATCTGCCAAAACAAGTCCTTCGCAAGAAGGCAACCGTCCTAGCCTTTGGTAGAAAAGGGAGTTCGTGACGTTAAACCGGAACACACACACACACGCACACACACACACACACACACACAAACACACACACACACAGACACACACACACACACACACACACACATATATATATATATATATATATATATATATATATATATATATATATATATATATATATATATATATATATATATATATATATATATATATATATATATATATATATATATATATATATATATATATATATATATATATATATATATATATATATATATATATATATATATATATATATATATATATATATATATATATATATATATATATATATATATATATATATATATATATATATATATATATATATATATATATATGTATGTATGTATGTATGTATGTATGTATGTATGTATGTATGTATGCATGCATGCATGCATGTATGTATGTATGTATGTATGTATGATATATATATATATATATATATATATATATATATATATATATATATATATATATATATATATATATATATATATATATATATATTTTGATGCTGTGCCCTGTGGTGGCGGGCACAGAATCAAAGAATAGCCCCAACGTATTCCCTGCATGTCGCAAGAGGCGACTAAAAGTGGACGGGGAGGGGGGACTAGGAGTCCCCCCATGCATTAACCTCCTGCAAGACGTCAAAGAAGAAGGGGAGTAGAGGGGAGAATAAGTTCTCCCCAAAACTCTAATTTTGGGGTGTGTAAATGTGCGTGGTTGTAGTACGCTAGAGAGCAAAAGATGTGAGATTGGATATATGTTTGGCAGGAGGAAGATGGATGTATTGGCATTGTGTGAGATAAAGATGAAAGGAAAAGGAAAAGTGGCATTTGCTGATGTGACAGGTAGGGTGTCTGGAGTTGAAAGGGGGAGAGTGAGAGAAGGTGTGGCATTATTGCTGAGTGAATGAGTGGTAAATAAGGTAGTGGAATGGAAAGAAGTGTCATCTAGACTGATGTGGGTGAGGGCCTGGATAGGTAGGGAATGTTGGGCTTTTGTTAGTGCGTATGGGCCAGGATGTGAGAGAAGTGAGGAATTGCGGGATGAAATCTGGAATGAGCTAACTAGGTGTGTGGATGGTCTGAGTAGAAGAAACTATGTAGTTATGTTGGGTGACTTGAATGCCAGAGTGGGTGATGGAGAGGTAGAAGGTGTTGTAGGAAAGTATGGGGTACCAGGTCATAGTTATAGCCATAGTCATAGATTTTATTGCCAAATATTTAGCATACATACAGGAATAAATATGTATATTATATTCAGAGGCACTAGCCTGCTGAACAAGAGCTCCTTGGCAGGCAGTTTAATATACATTTCACATAATTTAAAGTATGACGGCAATAGTTAACAAAAGCTCCAATATAGCAATCTCATACTTATCTTGTAATAAAACAAAATAGTAGCCTGACCTTAACCTGGACATAATGATGCACCAATACAGTATTAATTATTAATCAACAGCTGCTTGATTTTGCCTAGTAAATAAATGCTGTTTGAGTTTCTTTTTAAATAAAGTTGTGCCAGTTATTGTTTTTAAATCTTCTGGTTATGCATTCCAATATTTTGGGCCAGTTGAATAGAAAATTTGTACAAGGTTGTTCACGGGTGTGGACATATCAAATTTATATTGTTACGTCTGGTTCCATGGTTGTGTGGAATAAATCTAAATATTTTTTTTATCATTAACATCACTATGTATAATAATAAGACAGAAATATTGTATCAAGTAATCAAATTTAAGCAAGTTTAGCTCCTTGAATAAAGAGGAAGTAGAGTCATATTTTCCACTATATGTAATAGTTCTGATCATTATTTTCTGAGTTACAAATACATCCCTTACAATTGACAGTGAAGTACAACCCCAGATGGACAAACAGTATATATGAGGATAACACAGGGAATAGTATATGCTTTTTAAGGCCTCATTTGTTAGGTTATGGCGAATTTTATGCAAAATTCCAGACGTCTTGGACAGTTTTGAGCAGACAGATTGAATATGATATTTCCAACTTAAATTTTCATCAATAATTACTCCCAAAAATTTCTTACAAGCAACTCTTTTAACTTCATACCTATTCATACAGATCTATTTAGAAATAAGATATAGTCATTTTTGGAAACATTTAGCTTTAATTTATTAACAGAGACCCAGTTGTTATTTTTTTTAGTTCACTATTTAAAACAGAATGCAGGTGGTCAAGGTTATTATCATGCAAGAGAAGGTTGGCGTCATCTGCATAAAGAATATATTTGAATTTATTACTGGCATTGGAAATATCATTTATATAAACTAAAAATAACAATGGGCCTAGTATTGATCCCTGTGGAACTCACCTCTCAATAGTTTGCAACA
>JAXCGZ010011582.1:20000-22500 GCA_037179515.1 Halocaridina rubra | reverse complement strand
TCCCTCAGACTCTTCTCATAACATAAGAACATAAGAATAGAGGACACTGCAACATGCCTACTGGCACACACGAGGCAGCTCCATTTTTGAATTGTATTTTCAGCATGTCTAACCTATTCTATTCTACTCTACTTATTTATACTATTTTTCTTTTTATGATTTTTCTAATAAGCACTAACCTATTCATACCCACCCTACCTCTGTCATATGTCTATCTAATCTACATTTGAAGGTGTCTAAGGTATTGGCATTTACTATCCTACTAGGAAGCTTGTTCCATGCATCAGCTACTCTATTACAAAACCAATTTTTACCAATTTCCCTTCTGAACCTAAATTTATCAAGCTTAAATCCATTATTACGAGTTCTGGCTTGATCATGAATTTTTAAAACTTTATGAATATCTCCCTTGTTAATCCCTTTAAACCATTTATACACTTCAATCATATCCCCCCTAACTCTTTGCCTCTCTAGAGAATGTAGATTAAGTTTTTTTAATCTGTCCTCATATGGTAGATTTCTGATATTGTGTATCATCTTGGTCATTCTTCGCTGCACTCTCTCCAAGGAGAGATTGCTTATTTCTGGGACCAGTTTCGTGCCATGTCTTTGAATTTTTTCCAGTTTAACTATGTTTTTTCAACTGTGTATTCCAAAAGGGGCTGCATATTCAATCTTTGGCCTCACATAGGCTACAGAAATATTTCTGAACATATCCTTGTACATGTGCTTGAAGACTATCCTTACATTTGTAAAGGAAGCATATGCATACTTGTAAAAGGTGGTACATATCCCTTTGCTGGTGGGGTGCTATAAAAACAAGTAATAGAAGAGAACAATTTTACATTAGAGACTTACTGAAACAACATAGGATCATTCATACCTACAATATATAGTGAGCAAAACCTCGCGCATCTCGCATAGACTCCAATATCGAGTAGTATGCACAATATCTGCATTGCGTCTGTGTCGCTTCCCGTACAATTCTCCAATAATATTTTTGCTTTCCTGGATAATTTCTTCCGCTACACTGGAGTCATTGACCATGTGGACGTCATATCCCTGCTATCAATTGTAGGGACTCAGCATTTACTTCGGTCTTGTTTGTGGCTATCCATTTTTGAGAACTGTAGGTAGCCCTATCTTCCATTGTCACAATTTGTGCATTTACGAGAAATCAATCAACAACACAAATATCGTTACTGTCTTCAATTCTGAAAGCCACGGGGGAAAGCGAATCAGAAAATTATAACAAAGTCAGCAAATAAGAAAAAATAAACAGTCCATAGCTTTCTCACTAGCCCTAGAACTAGAGTTATGTACCATCATAAATAAGTAAATAAACACACACACACAAGCACACACACGCACACACACACACACACACATACACACACACACACACACACACACACACACACACACACACACACACACACACATATATATATATATCTATATATACACAAACACACACACACACACACAAACACACACACACACAGACACACTTGAAAGTACGTAGTTAAGCTTGAAAAAGCTCAAAGACATGCCACGAAACTGGTGTAAGAAAGACACAATCTCAGTTAGAATGCGAGGCTGAACTCGAAGCTAAAATATTGAGGGGGGATATGGTGACAGTCTTTAAATTCCTTCATGGTTATGATAGAGTGGATAGGGATCGATATTTTGATATGGCTGGCACTAGAACTAGAGGTAATAGTTTGAAACATAGCAAGAAAACTTCTTTGCAGGATGTAAGAAAGTACTTTTTTAGTGTAAGAGTAGTTGATAATTGGAATTCGCTAAGCGAAAAGGTGAAGAAGAAGCCAAGCGAAAAGGCAGTTAATGCTAATTCAATCCATAGTTTTAAGGACAAGCATGATAAGCATCACTAAGTACAAAATGGAACCGATCAGGAGACGGGAAATTACGAGTTTTGGACTTTTTCAAGTAAGACAGTTAGTTAATAACACACACACACACACACACACACACACACACACACACACACACACACACACACACACACACACACACACACACACACACACACACACACACACACACACACACACACACACACACAAGTTTTTCCACAGCTTTATAAGAGGAAAACTTAAGGTAAAAGAACAGGGTTTAAGGCTAAAGAGAGCGGATGGAAGCATCACTGAGATGGATGAAGAGATCTGCAAAGAATTGAACAAGGAGTATTAGAGAACATCAACCTTACAGCCACAGAGGTATGCAAAGCGCTGATGGATTTAGATGTTCATAAAGCTACAGGTCCTGATGACATATTCCCTCATGTGCTTAAATAATGAGCATTCACAATAGCAGTGGCACTAAGTATCATATTTAAAAAGTCACTGGAGTCAGGGGAGATTCCAAGATGCTGGAAACAAGCAAATGTGATACCTATCTTCAAAAAGGGAAGGAGGGATACGGCTCTGAACTATAGACCAGTTTCCTTGACCAGCAAAGTTTGCAAAGTTATGGA
>JAXCGZ010011582.1:2500-5000 GCA_037179515.1 Halocaridina rubra | reverse complement strand
TTTATTATTAATATTATTATTATTATTATGATTATTAATATTATTATTATTATTATTATTATTATTATTATTATTATTATTATTATTATTATTATTATTATTATTATTATTATTATTATTATCATCATCATTATTATTATTATTATTATTATTATTATTATTATTATTATTATTATTATTATTATTATTATTATCATTATTATTATTATTATGGCTCTGTTATTAAGTGAAGAGATGAATAAGTGTGTGGTAAAATAGAAGGAAGTACCTTTTCGAATAATAGTGGCTAAAATTATGCCGGGATGCGAGGTTTGGGCGCGTGTGAGCACTTATGGCCGTGGCAGTGAAAGAAGTGAGGAAGAAAGAGAATAATTTTGGGTGAAATAGAACGAGTATTTGGGAGACTTGGGAATGAATGTGAATGTGGTGTTGATGGGAGATTTGAATGCTCGAATAGGGAATGAGCCAGTGGATGGTGTAATTGGGAAGTATGGAGTAACTGGTAAAATGAGAGAGGAGAGAAAATGATAGTAATGTGCATTGAGAGAGAGATGTTGATTACTAATACTGTATTTAAAAAGAAGGATGTTTGCAAGTATACTTGGGTCAGAGTGGATAATGGAAGAGTAGTTGACAGAGCAATAATGGATTATGTTGTGGTGAACAGGAGGGTGATTGGAAGAGTACTGGATGTGAATGTACTGAGAGGAGCTAGTGGTGAAATATCTGATCATTATTTAGTTGAAAGTGGAGAGAGAGTGGGAGAACATTGGAGACAGAGGAGAAGTGAGAGAAGAAGATAGGTGTTAATAGTGAATGAATTGTATAAGAAAGAGAAAAACTGTGAGCATAAGGGTAGTGTGAGAAATGTATGGAATGTAGTGAAAGAGAAAGTGGAGGAGGGAGTGGAAGAAGAATGAGGTTGTTTCAAGGAGGAAGTTATGAAGTGTGCCGAGGCAGTGTGCAGAAGGAGACTAACTGGTGGAAGTAAAAGGGAAGGTAGTGAATGGTGGAATGAGCAGGTGAGTGCAGTAGTGGCTGAAAAGAAGCGAGCTTATGAGGTATGATTGCAGGTAGGTAATGTAGAGACATATGAAAGGTACTGTGCCAAGAGGAGGTTAGCAAAGCACATGGTGGGGGAGGCAAAGAGAGAAGCAGATGTAAGGTGGTGCAGATGCTTGTCTGAGAATTTTGAAAGGCATAAATAGATGTTTTGGAAGGAAGTGAAAAGAGTGAGGAAAGGTGAATGTGGTAGAGAGGAGAGATTGAAAGGAGCAGATGGGATATTGCTAGTGGATGAAATAAAGGTGAGAGAGAGATGAGATGAATATTTCAAGAACTTGCTTAATGAGGAAGATGATAGAGAAGCAAGGATTGTAGCTGTGGAAAAAGAATGGAGAATGCCAAGATTAGGAGATGCAAATGATAGAGATACAACAATAGAGGAGGTACGTCTAGCAGTGAGAGCAATGAAAGCAGGTAAAGCAGCAGGGATAGATGGGTGTCATGCTGAATGCTTATCAAAAGGCAAAGAGGCATTAGTAGAATGGATGGTCAGGTTGTTGAATGTATGTTTCAGGAAAGGGAGGGTCTCAGTTGATTGGAGGAGTGCATGTGTAGCTCCACTTTAGAAAGGGAAGGGAGATAAGTATGAGTGTAGTAGTTTCAGGGGAATTATTTTGTTGAGTGTATTTGGTAAGGTACATGGAAGTGTTAATTGAGAGAATTAGGAATGGTACTGAAAGATTGATTGGGGAGAATAGTATGGGTTCAGGAGAGGAAGAGGATGTGTGAATCAGGTGCTTGCGGTAAGACAGGTGTGTGAGAAGCTCTAGGAGAAAGGTAGGGACACTTTTTGGGCCTTTATGGATTTATTTGGCAGGGTAGATAGAGAGGGGTTGTGGAGGGTGTTGCCACTGTACGGAATAAGTCGAAGTTTGTTGAATGCGGTGAAGAGTTTTTACATGAATAGTAGAGTAAGCATGGGAGTTGGGAATGGTATGATTGATTGGTTTGAGGTGAATGTTGGGTTATGTCATCATTGTGTAATATCACCATGGTTGTTTAATGTGTATATGTATGGAGTGGTAAAGGAAGTAAATGGAAGAATATTAGATAGAGGCTTGGAACTAGTGGGTGAGAATGGAAGGTTGTGGAAATTGAGCCAGCTGCTATTTATTGGATGATACTGTACTGGTGGCTGATACTGAAAATGAATTGAATTATTTGGTGACTGAGTTTATTAGTGTGTGTGAAAGAAGGAAGTTGCAGGAGAATATTGATAAAAGTAATCTTGAGATGCACGGGGAGTGTTAATGTTGGAAGACTGAATGTAGGAGTGAATGGAGGATTGCTTGAAGAACTTGAGAGTGTTAAATATCTGGGGTCGCATGTATCAAGGAGTGAACGAGTTGGTGAAGAGGTAACTCACAGAGTGAAGGAAGCAAGTAAATGTCTAGGTGGGTTGAAAAGTATACTGAGAAATAGATATTTGGGAATA
>JAXCGZ010011581.1:0-95622 GCA_037179515.1 Halocaridina rubra | reverse complement strand
CGAGAAAGCCGGGCTGGAAGGATTCGCGGGATGGGGCCCAGTCCTTGTCCTTTTTGCTCTGCCTAACCGAGTAACGGAGATATGGCAACAAACCTGGGCCTGTAGCAAGGACGGCGGGGGATGTGAAAGCGAAAGAATCCCCGAGGGAAACCGGGGAATCGCACCTAGCAAGAATTCATGAGCAAGGGACAGAGAAAACGAAAGTCGTCCTGGACAGAGAAAGTAAAGTCGTCCTAGACAGAGAAAGTAAAAGTCGTCCTAGACAGAGGAAAGTAAAAGTCGTCCTAGACAGAGAAAGTAAAAGTCGTCCTAGACAGAGAAAACGAAAGTTGTCCTGGACAGGGAGGACAGTCCTAAAAGAATAAAAATTTTTAAACTACTTTAAAACACCCAGGTAATCTTGATGAAATCCCAGAAACAAGGAGATCCCCCTACGAGTCATAACGGTAGTAAAAAGAGAGGAAAAGAAACGCAGAAATATTTTAAAATATTTTAATAATACCTTTAAAAGCCACGTAAATGAGAAAGAAAAATGATCCCTATACATGTCCGAACTTTAGTGAAAAGAGATAGAAGGGTACTTTAAAAAAGAAAAAAAAAAAAGGGGAGACAAAATATTTTTATTTTTATGTTTATTTTTTTTTTTGCTTTGCTAGCTTTAAGAAAATTTTAAGCGCAAACTCAGAGTCTCCCTTAAATATAGTGTTGAGTAAGTGCCATTGATAAAGTGTATGATGTGAACTAAGACTAATAAGTTATTTTCTGCTTAAATAATATTAGTGTTTTGTTTTAGCATTCTTATTATTTGAATTATGATTTAATCCTTAGATTCATTGAGTTTTTATGTTAAATGGTCTCTGAATAATAATATAATATGAAAGTAACACATGCTTTGTTCCAGGAGTAGTTTTAAGGCTTAATTTTAAGACAAATCAATGCCCCAAATAATGATAGGAATAGAACTTATGACGGTAGGGTCTCTTATAGAAATTACTGTTGATGTTATAATCTATTGCATTTTACCTGTTTATACACGCTAATACTCTACTTAATTGTTTGCTAATGTTCTAAATGAGTCATAATCCTACTGTAATTAACTCAATTTTGTCTTTTAAAGAAACGAGAGAAGTAGATGAATTAATGTTTTGATTTAAACTGACTTGTTGATCTTAATTAATGTTTAATATTAGTTTCACACTGGAATTATGTTGTTTAAATATAAGGATATGTTTGTATTTCAGGTTTCCAACAAGGACATAGACCCTGCATGCTCTAGTTGTCTGTAAAGGTACTCTCTATATGTATGTTTGTGTAATTTGTATAGGAATTCTTAGAAAATAGCTTAAATAATTCGGCCCCATTTCTATTGTAAACTAATGTTAGCTAGGATATGTCCAAGAGCTCCCGGAAAACTAGTCCATGCTTCGACTGAAATAAGAGATATTTCAGTTTTGGTTGGGAGGGATGTCGTATGACTTCTGTCATGCTGAAGCCAGCCCGCCATGCTGCTGTCATGCTGAAGCCAGCCCGCCATGCTGAAGCCAGAATCTGAAACTTGTAACAGCTCTTGAGGGGTAATGGTTAGTCGAGGCCACGGATATTCTATTACATGCCCTCACTTTTATTGAGTTTTTGTGCCGCCCATGTGTTCCCTTGGGACCACCAAGAGTTGTGGCTAGGCACCTGGAACTAACCGCAGGCGCCATGCACCCCCCCCCCCAAGAGGCCTACAGGATAAGGGACCCTCGGTCCTCGAAAACACCGCAAGTCGTGAAGAGAAACATGTGAGGCTAGGGTGAAATAGAATACTCTCCCCACTTGTTTCCTGCGGTGCGGCCGGTGTTTGTAGAGGGCGTCAAGGAGATATGTGACCGGACCCCTGAGGCTTGGCATCCGACATGGAGTACCTGAGGGTGGGAAAGGCCGAGAGTTAGCCCTTTCCTAAACCGCACGAAACATGAACTTGTGTTTCGTACGCAGGTACACGCCCAGGAGAAATGCCCAATAACTCCTCCCCGGAAGTAGGTGGGATTCCACTTTGAACCTGGCGCTGATTAGCTGGACTAGATCTGACTGATTTCATTGGAGAATTGGATGTTAAGCCACGCCCTGCCCCTGGGGGTATTTAAAGAGCCACCCAGGGCAGAGACACTTAGTTAGAAGCTTGCCAGGGGCACGAATAGATCATAGATTGTGATAGCCATAGGGTGGGGGCATAGGGGCATTGAGGCGTCGGATGTGTTGTACTCTAGAATAAATATAAGTAAAGGAACTACTGCTTGTCCATTCTTACCTTGTACCCATCAGGTACGAATATTTAACCTAACAAACCACGCTACCATAATAATTATAAACAAATATACGTAGGAGGAAAAGCCCTACGTTAGTGGTGTCATTAGATGGGATAAACAAAACCAATACGACAGTGGTGACGCTCGGTGAGATAATAATAAAACCTCCACGTCAGTAGTGACAAGCGGTGAGATAACCCAGTCATCTTACAAAGTGTGAGTTCAAGTGGAGGTCCAAAATCCCCACGTCAATATATATATATATGATGATTGATTCGGTTTTACGTCACGAACTCCCTTTTCTACTAAGGGCTAGGACGGTTGCCTTCTTACGAAGGACTTGTTTTGGCAGATGTAATCGTTACCCTGAGTGTATGCCCTTACTAACCTCAGTCCGTGACGGGGCGCGAACCCTCGACCTGCCACTTCAGAGTCGCAGACGCTACCATTTTGCCACGGAGACTACATATATATATATATATATATATATATATATATATATATATATATATATATATATATATATATATATATATATATATATATATATATATATATATATATATATATATATATATATATATATATATATATATATATATATATATACCTCGGCTTAGGTCATTTCGAGTTAAATTGTTCTCGATTATATGTCGGTTTTCAAGAAAATATATGGAAAAATAAAAAATAAAATAAAAATAAAGTTTACGTCATTATAATCAACTTTAAATCTGTCCGCTACAAATATTGGAATCATAATATCACTTGAAAACCATTAAAAGCACATGAAATCATGTTACTGTACAATAAATAAAAACAAAAGCACATAAAATCATGTTATTATACAATAAATAAGAATAAAAGCATATAAAATCTTATTAAAATACGTACAGTATTTCCAATATCTACCATTAGGCGACGTCACTCTTCATTCTCTTGAAATCGCTATTGTTAGTATTGTTAGCTGTTGATGTTGACGATCCACAACCATCTACGTCCGCGATGTAAACCACCAAGGTAAATTTAAAATAAATTATTTTTTTTTATTATTATTATTGCAAAATAATAATAATTTCTGTATTTGTGTTTAACCTTAAAAACGGCTTTTATTTTATCATGTCATAGCAAACCACATTTATAAATAAAGCATTCGCGATGTACGGTAAACATCACCAAATTCTATTCGTAAAGTTAATTACCTGTACTTTTTTTTCTGTACTATGCAGTATTAAAAAATTAAATTTATTTGTTTGTAAGCTTAAAATAGATTCTTATTAACCATATATTATTGAAAATTGCATTCATGAATAAAGTACAGAACTAGGAATGGTTATTTTCAGTTCATACTAGCCTAGGCTAGTCTAGGGACTAGCTAATTCGATTTAAGTCGTCTCTCCTGGAACCAATTAACGATGTTGGATGAGGTATACCTGTATATATATATATATATATATATATATATATATATATATATATATATATATATATATATATATATATATATATACACACACTTACAGTGATCCCTCGTTTATCGCGGGGGTTAGGTAATAATAAGATCTAAGGAGAAATTTTGGAATAGACATCATGAAAGTAATGCAGAGGTATATTAAAACCCAGCAGAGAGCTGGATATTCATTACACATCTTTTATAATCCCTTCACGTCTGACAGGTCATTACACTCTCCATCTTTGTTTCTCTTTACAGCCTGATAAAGGCTGTTTTATTTTATCATTTTTGGCCCGTCCTGGTGTCATAATCATCTAAAAAAAAAAAATAAAGAAATTATTTATTATTTTGTTTTTAGGTGTTCCTACTTCGCGAAAATTCACCTATCGCGGCCCGTTCCGGAACCAAGCCCCCGCGAGAAACGAGGGGTTACTATATATATATATATATATATATATATATATATATATATATATATATATATATATATATATATATATATATATATATATATATATATATATATATATTATATATATATATATATATATATATATATATATATATATATATATATATATATATATATATATATATATATATATATATATACACACTTAGTTCTCAGAGTAACGCCTAGATAGGTTCTCAGAAGTGTCGGGTAAATGGAAAATCGCGTGAAAAAACGAGTTATTTTCCATAGGAAACAATGATAAAGGGCATAGATACGTTCCAAACCTTACATAGACACACCATGCCAAAGATATAAGATAAGTAAAACACATATTTTATTACTACATAGCAAAGCAGAAAGCCCTGTATTTATTTTTAAGAGTATACAAAAGATATTCATATTCACTTTACAGCTAGAAATTAACATACATTACTATACTTTACTCTATTATGCAGTGGGCAACAGTTTTAAAGGGATTAACAAGGGTGATATTAATAAAATTTTAAAAATTCATGATCAAACCAGAACTCGTAATGGGTAATGGATTTAATCTTGATAAATTTTGGTTCAGAAGGGAAATTGGTGAAAATTGACTTGGTAATACTGTAGAGTATTCCTAGTAGGATAATAAATACCAATACCTTAGACACCTTGAAATGTAGATTAGATAGACATATGACAGAGGTAGGGTGGGTGTATATATAATGTATAATGATGATGATCTTTTCATATCGTCATCCTCTTTGTATTGGTGGAAGAAGCCTCCGCGGGCGCTTATTTACTATATTCTTCCACCAGTACAAAGAGGATTACGATAAGAAAAGATCATCATCATTATACATTATATATACACCCACCCTATTGGGTAGAATAGAATTGGAGAGAGAGAGAGAGAGAGAGAGAGAGAGAGAGAGAGAGAGAGAGAGAGAGGAGAGAGAGAGAGAGAGAGATTATTTTTATTATTTTATTAATTTATTGCGCCAAGGTGTCAGACATTACATGAGTTCATACAAATAATGCTTCAAATGGATATAAAATCAAGAATTGAACATGGTTTACAGGGAGGTGTACATATTGATAAAACATTGCTGCATACTAACACACAACTCACAGAATGGCAGCACAGAGTACATTATATGCAAAAGTAAAGCTCAGAGAAACGCAGAATGCACAAACAGAATTATATAGCAACATACAGAAAATATATGTATAATTCAATATAATTAATGGCCACCAAAGTGAGGATAACGAGCAAGAGAGAGAGAGAGAGAGAGAGAGAGAGATCTTTAATTAACTCTTGTTCATTCAACAAAACTACATTATTTATTGTAAAAATAATGGTTTAATTACAAATTCGTAATAATAATAATAATAATCTCCTCAATCATCATCAAAGGAAAATTAGTTTAAAAAAAGAGAATAATAATAATAATAATGATAAGATCTAAGGAGAATTTTTGGAATAGACATCATGAGAGTAATGCAGAGGTATATTAAAACCCAGCAGAGAGCTGGATATTCATTACACATCTTTTATAACCCCTTCACAGCTGACAGGTCATTACACTCTCCATCTGTTTCTCTTTACAGCCTGATAAAGGCTGTTTTATTTTATCATTTTTTGGTCCATCCTGGTGTCACAATAATCTAAAAAAAAAAAAAAAAAAATGGGGGTGGGTGTTATTCGCGAAATTCGAGTTTTTTACTATTATTTTTGGGGGGCGTTATTGCAATTTCGCGGTTAAAAGAATCGCGTATAAAAGGAACAAGATATATATATATATATATATATATATATATATATATATATATATATATATATATATATATATATATATATATATATATATATATATATATATATATATATATATATATATATATATATATATATATATATATATATATATATATATATATATATATATATATATATATATATATATATATATATATATATATATATATATATATATATATATATATATATATATATATATATATATATATATATATATATATATATATATACACACCCAGTTCTTGGAATAACGCGAAGATAGGTTCTCAGAAGAGCCACGTATATTAATTTTTGCGTAATTTATCTAGTTATTTTCCATGAGAAACAATAATAATGGGCGTAGCTCGGTCCACAATCGTCCATAGACACACTATGCCAAAGATATAAGCTAAGTAAAATATACTTTATAAGTACATAACAAAGCAGAAACACCTGTAGTTATGTATATTAACATTCAAATAGTGTAGAGTTTAAAAGATATACAGATTTACTGTACAGTAAACAAATTCATGCACTCTGTTATGCGGTGGGCAACAGGCATGCACATGGTGACAGTGAGCACGAGGATGCAAATGTTTTGCTGCTTCCGTATCAGCTGATGCACCCTCGCACGCTATTTCCCTGACGATATTATATCGAAAGTTTGTGTGCTGTTTGTTCTTAATGCTCTTTTTATATTTTCTTCTTAATATTTTATCGCTTTAATCGGTAGAAGAGGAGGAGGATGCGGGAGAACGAACCTTTATCGGCAAACGTTTTGCCGCTTCCGTGTCAGCTGATGCTTATCACTATTCAGGCACAATATCTTACTCATAAAATATATATTTACTCATTCTATTTGGGATTTATATAATTTTCAAGATTATAGTATTATTAATATTCCTAGGTTCTTAACATTATTCTATCTTCTTTACATAGCGACCATGCTGCACAAAATCTAAATGTAAACAAAGTTAGCTGAGAGAAAAAGAAAACTATACAATTCGTTACAAAGAAAACATATCGTACTGTACATGGAAAACTTAAATGAGATATATATATTTTCTACAGGCTATTACCCTGACGATAGTATATTGAAAATTTGTTTGCTGTTTGTTCTAAATGCTTTTTTAAATTTTCTTCATAATATTCGACTGCATTAAGCAATAGAAGAGGAGGAGGATGCGGGAGAACGAACCTCTATCCTCAAACGTTTTGCCACTTCAGTATCAGCTGATGCACCCTCGCACGCTATTTTCCTGACGATATTACTGTATATCGAAAATTTGTTTGCTGTTTGTTCTTAAGTTTTTTTTTCAATTTTCTTCATAATATTTGATCGCATTAAGTGGTAGCAGTGGAGGAGGATGTGGGAGAACGAACCTCTATCCCCACACGTTTTGCCACTTCCGTATCAGCTGATGCACCCTCGGACGCAATTTCTTTGACGATATTACTGTATATCGAAAATTTGTTTGCTGTTTGTTCTTAATGCTTTTTTTCCATTATCTTCATAATATCCGATCGCATTAAGCGGTAGAAGAGGAGGCAGGTGGAAAAGTGCCTCCGAGGTGGTCGATTATTTACTAAAATGAAAAATTTATATTCAAATTTTTTTGCATGGGCGTTATTCGCGAATTTCGTATTTTTTTGTGGCGTTATTCCAATTTTGCGAATTACAAGCATGCGGAAAAAGCGAACAAGGTGTACATATATACAGTAATCCCTCGCTATGTTGCGGTTCACCTTCTGCGGATTCAGTGCATTACGGGTTTTTATGGCGAGCATATGTATTTTATATCGCAGATTTTTTGGGTATATCACAGGAATCCATGATATGTGGAAATATTAAAATTTCTAGTATTTTCATTATTTTATTGATAAAAAAAAGTATTTCCTAGCCTAAGAATAATAAAACAGTAAAAAATAGTAGTAAGCATAAATTTAAATATGTAACTCACAGTATTTGCACCATATAAAATACAATACCGGTACGGTATGTGTTGTGTAGATATCTGCGTCTTGGAAAACACAAAGGGTCGCACCTACCTGAGATAGTACACGGGATGATAGTGGCTGATGGGTGGGAGACGACTAATCACAGAATTGTGTTCTGTATCCTGGGGTCTGATTGGCTTTTTGATTGAAGCTTTATTCTTCCAGCATCTTCCCTTGCCTCTCCTCACCCATTCAGTTATTACGTGTGCGCCTTTTGCGCTGTCATCGGCTGTGCTGTATGTAAACGTCATCATCACCCTCATTGTCATCATTACTGTACCCATCTCTACTCTCACATGTTAGTCTCGTAAATATACTGTATTATCATTATTGTTATTATAAATATAATGTGTTATTATTATAGGTATTATTTTTGTACAGTACTTATATGTATTTCACGATACAGTAAACTTACCTATCACGCTTATATAGCTTTACGCTTGCGCGCTCTTATTTATGATGATGATATTCTCCTTTGAGGGCGACCTATCCTTCCCTTTTTGGCCCGCAGGTGGGGTGTTATTTATTGTAAACTTACTTGTTACACTCATATAACTTTACGCTTGTGTGCTGTTATTAATAAAGAAAAGAGTGAGTTGTTAACAGTGCAGGGAGGGTTTATAAAGGTAAAAATAAATGTAAAATAATAAATATGGTGCTGCTACTTCGCGGATTTTCACCTATCGTGGGTGGTCCCAGAATGTAACACTCGCGATAAACGAGGGATTACTGTATATGCAGTGCTCCCTAGTTTATTGCGGGGGTTCGGTTCTGGGACCTGCCGCGATAGGTGAAAATCCGCGAAGTAGGAGCACCATATATATATATAGGTATATTACATTTATTTTTACCTTTACTGTATAAACCCTCACTGCACTGTTAACAAACCACCCTTTACTTTATTAATAACAGCGTGCAAGCGTAAATTTAGATGAATGTGATAGGTAAGCTTACTGTGCATGAGGTGATGATGACATGTACGTACTCCACAGCCAATGGCGGCCGACATCCGAGAACCTTCTTCCTTCCTTCAGCATATCTAACAGTTTTACCTTATCTTTTATGGTCAACATCTTCCTTTGCCACTTATGCTTACTACCAGAAGCCTTAGAAGATGGAGGATGCTTGGGATGCATTGCAGGGATTGTGAAATACAAAAGTTTCGCAAAATCACTAGCACAACGTATTAAGAATCACAACACAAGTGGCGCACACGTGAGTAGACTGAACGGTTGAGGCGAGACAATGGAAGATGCTGGGAGAATGAAGCTTCAATCAAAAAGCCAATCAAACCCCACGATACAGAACATACAGAAAAGCAATTCTATAATTCGTCATCTCCCACCCATCAGTAAATAGCATCCCATGTCCTATCTCGCGTAGGTGCGACCCTTTTACATGGTGCAATACTGTGAGTTACGTGTGTAAAATTATTTTTTTTACTATTATTTATTGTTTTATTATTCTTAGGCTAGGAAATACTCTTTTTAGCAATAAATTATGAAAATACTGGGTATTTTAATATGTACTAACTCACGTGGGTGCTACCCTTTTCGTTTTCCGAAACGCCAATACTGGTATCGTATTTTACATGGTGCAATACTGTGAGTTACATGTTTAAATTTATGTTTTTGCTACTTTTTACTGTTTTATTATTATTATTAGGGTAGGAAATGCGTTTTTTTTTTATCAATAAAATATTGAAAATACTGGACATTTTAATATATACTATCTTACGTAGGTGCGACCCTTTGCGTTTTCAGAAACTCTGATACTGGTATCGCATTTTCTCTGGTGCAGAGTTACATGTTTTAATTTATGGGTTTTACTATTTTAGACTGTTTTATTATTCTTAGGCTGGGAAATCTTTTTTTTTATCAGTAAAATAATAAAAAAAAAATGCCAATAAAATAATGAAAATACTGAAAATTTTAATATATTAATATTTTTATATTCTTGCATATACCCAGAAAAAAAAAGCTTGCCCCCTCCCCCCAAAATGGCGATTCCATGAATTCGCAAAGGTGAATCGCGATATAGCGAGGGATCACTGTATATACATACATATATATGTATAAAAAATTGGCCTTTCAGAGGTGCTGTATGTGTTTATAGTAGTGATTATTTTTTCATTCTACCAAGCACTTTAATATACTATTATTAACTATTTGTACTTGAATCAGGTTACTGTAGCAGAGCTGAAGAGTTTGGTTGCCGAGTGCCCCAAGCAGCGGTTTCAGTTAAAGGAAGATGAAAATGGAGATCTTTTAATTAAGGCTAATCAGGGACACACTATTGAGGTGGGTTTGACGTTTAATCATGACTGTTTTTTGAGATCACCTGTATTTATATTGCATTATATTGAAATATTTTGTTACAGGAGCTGTTGCTTTGTTTGGGAGCTGCAGTAGCTCATTGTAGAGTGTGAAATTTGGAAAGTGACATGCCCATCTCATCCTGCAGTAGGGGTTTAGGGAGGGCATTCAGCCTTAATTTCCTGGATTCAACGTGTCTCTGTCTAACCCCTTTGATATGGGGACTACATGTGATGCATAAAATGGCCTTGTTTGCCCAGAAGGATGAAACATCTCTGAACCAGAGCACAGTAAAAATATATTTTGCAGTTCTTGCAATTTATAGTATAATTATCTATATGTATTCAGTTTGTAGAAGGGAGCCACAGTATCACAGTGGTTGAGTATGCAGTTTTGGATTCGACTAATGCATGTTAGAGCCCACTATGCCTGAACAGCCCTGAGTCTGTAATGAAGGCCACTTCTGATCCTGGGCTTTCCCTCAAGCCTCTCAGGGAGTGTATGTCTTGTTTGTGGTGTATGTGGTTGTGTGTTTTGCAGTTCTCCATAATGTGTTTGGGTTAGTGCTGGGTTCTGTTTCCTAAATTGATTCATATGGTATCTAATTACCTATATTTCTTGAAAGCTTAAGGAGACAAGAGTGATAGCCCTTGTGTTGACTCTAGATTGTGTAATTGATGCCTCTGTGGCTGTGATTTGAGATGAAGTATGATCCTTTGTGCTTCTTATTCTGGGGTATGAATGAGTGTCTCCGACTCTGGCATTGGGTTTGAATAATTTGCTGTGCATGTGACTGGAGTTAGAGCAGTTCCTCTACAGTGTTGACCTTTTGTTTTGATAAATTCCCCATTGGCTGTAACCCTAGGGTCAAGAAACTTTTCTAGAAACTGATTTTTGGAATTAATATGTTATCCTGTGACAAACTGATTTTAAGGATTATTATGTTATCTTGTGACTTACTTGGGTTTGATCTCCCGACCTATTGCCCTAACCTCCTCTATTGCTAAAGTTTTCGAAACTTTGCTCAGTGCTCACTTCTTGAAACACCTTGAATCTAACTCACTTATCTCCCATCACCAGTATAGCTACTGCAAGGCAAGATACACTGGTGACATCCTGTCCTATGTTTTTTATGTATGGTCATCTTCTCTGAGGAACTATGGGGAATCCTTTGTCGTCGCCCTTGAAATCTCTAAGGCTTTTAACAGAGTCTGGCACAAGGTTCTATTGGCCAAACTCCCTGCCTATGGCTTTGCCTCTTCTCTTTGTTCCCTGATTTCCATTTTTCTTTCTGACCGTTTTATATCTGTAGTTGTTGATGGTGCAAGATCTAGCCCTTTCTCTGTTACCAGTGGGTTCCACAGGTTTCTATTCTTTCACTTCTCTGTTCCTTCTCTTCATTAATGATCTTCTACAATCCTCATCTTTCTCTCTTCTTTATGCCTTTGCTGATTAATCTACCCTTCACTTTTCCTCTGCCTTTTCTTCACAATCTTCATCTGCTACTTGTAATCAGTTTCGTGTCACTCTTTCTTCTACTCTCAACTCTGATTTGCAGAGGGTATCTGAGTGGGGCACTCAAAATTTAGTTAAATTCAATGCCTCCAAGATACAGTTTCTGGCTATCTCTGTATCTTCTCCTCCTCCTGATAATCCTATTGTTTTTGAAACTAATGAAATTTACCCTCTCAATTCTATCAACATATTAGGAATCCATATAGCCCCTAACTTGTCTTGGAGGAATCACATAATCCAAATTTTTAAATGTTCATCCAAAAACTTTGGGGTTCTGTTTCGTTTTCATCTTTACTTTTTCTCTTTGCAGTTACTTAAAATCTATAAAGGTCTTATCTGTCCCTACTCAGAATACTGCTCACATATCTGGGGTGTTTCTTTTTATACTTATCTCCTTGATAGCGTTAACTCTGAGGCAGTCAGACTCACGAATGATCCTTCTCTTACTTCTAATCTGGATTCTCTCTCTCTTCGCCGTAAGATATTATCCCTTTCTCTTTTCTATCGCTACTACTTCCATCGCTGCTCTGATGAGTTGGCGAGTTGCATCTCTCCCCCACTGCTGAGGCCATGTAACACTCGCCAAGCGTCTTCATATCACAGGTACTATGTGGTGATTTGTAGCTCGCGGATTAGTTGGTGCAGAGACTGATTCTTCCTATGTACCTCCAGACTCGGGAACTCTCTTCCTCCTCCAGTCTTTCCTATCTATTAGGACCTATCTTCCATCAAAAAGCCTAGCTATCGTTATATCTCTATGTTCTCTAACTACTTTTTCTGTCTGTCATTTTCCTTTGTGTATTATTACCTCATCTCTGCCTTGTCCTTACCCTTTTTCTTCTCCTTCCTCTTGGTATTTTCTCGTACCCGAGCCTTTATTGATTAGGGCAGTTTTTGCCTGTCTCGAAGCCATGCTTATATATATACAGCGCTCCCTTGTTTATTGCGAGGGTTCGATTCCGGGACCCACCGCGATAGGTGAAAATCTGCGAAGTAGGAGCATCATATATATTATAGGTATTTTACATTTATTTTTACCTTTACTGTATAAACCCTCCCTGCACTGTTAACAAACCACCCTTTACTTTTTATTAATAACAGGGTGCAAGTGTAAGTTTATATGAACATGATAGGTAAGCTTACTGTGAATGACGTGATGATGACATGTACATACTCCACAGCCAATGACAGCTTTACGGCTGCTTTTTGTGAGAGAAAAACATGGTAATGGAGAGTTGCTGTCGCTGTTTCTTCTTTTGTGTGAAGTTGGTCTCGTAAGGAGTCGTGGCATCGTTGACAATATTGCAGAATTGCACCGAACGAACCATATCATCGTCATGCTCCTGTGACAGTTGTTGGAGTTCTTTGGCCATGTTATACATGGCTGCCAGCCGTTCGAGTGTAAGGCCAGGTTCTTCGACTTCTTCGTGCGTTTCCTGTTGTTGTTGTTCTTCCTCTTCTTCGCTCGCTAATTTTGTCATTTCCTCCAAGTCTTCATCAGTCAACGGCTGCAAGTGGCAGTTCATTGATGTCTTCGTGAGTCATCTCTTTAAAGCCTTCTCCTCCTAGCAGTGCAGCCAACTTCACAGCTTTTGCAACTGCCAAGTTATGCACTTCGTCAGGAGCGAATCCCTTGTAATCGTAGATTACTTACAGCCACAATTTCTTTCAGCTGGCATTGATTGCATTCTGAATATTTTGAAGGCATGTAGCAATCGTGTAGTTATGCTAATACGTCTTCAGTGCGAATTCTTTGCCCACATCCATGGAGTCAACCAGGTTCGCCAGGGCATTTCATGTGTAGAGGGCCTTGAACACACAAATAACGCCTTGAAGCATAGGCTGAATCAGTGATGTCGTTTTCGGTGGCAGGAACTCTACCTAAACACCGTCATAATGGAGATCAGTTACGTGGCCACCAGCATTATCCATCAAAAGAAGTACTTTAAATTCAAGGCCCTTCTTTACAAGATAAACTTTGACCTGAGGGATAAAGCATTGGTAAAACCAGTCCGATGTGAGGCTTTTCGTGATCCAGGCCTTAGAGTTATGCATCCAATACACTGGCACAAGATTCTTGTTTTTATTCTTTAAAGCCCTAGGGTTCTTTGACTTGTAGATAAGCCCATTCCCGCCCATGACAAGGGTAACGCGGTCTTTGTGCATTTTAAATCCCGGGCCTTTAGCTTCTTCCTTGAAAAGAAAAGTGCGAGATGGCATTGTCTTCCAAAATAATTCAGTCTCATCCATGTTAAATAGTTGCTCAGGAGCATAATTGCCTTCCTCGATAATTTTTTAGAAGTTCTTTACATAATCTTCAGCTGCAGCTGTATCAGCAGAGGCAGCTTCGCCATGCACCGAAACATTCTTTAGGCCAAAGCGTTTTTAAAATTTAACGAACCATCCCTTGCTTGCAACGAACAATGGTTTCCTCGGTGGAGAATCGCTGGACGGTCCTGGTTGTGGGTCGTCCGTTTCTTCTTCTTTCTCCTCCTCACAGTCACCACTGTTGTCGTCGGGTTCGTTTGCAGCGAATGTATCATACAGCTTCTTCGCCTTTGTTTGTATGATACTCGTGTCTAAGCTGAAGTTCTTCTTCCTGCAATCAGCAATCCACAGGGGCAAAGCAGATTCCATCTACACTATTGTCTTATTGCCTTATTGCTGGGTGTCACGACCCTCTTCGCTGTTTTATTAAAAGTAAATGTCGCTGATTTCCTGATATTTGCCTCGATGTATCGAACAGTAGATTCGTTGATGCCAAAATGGTGGCCTACATCCGAGAACCTTCTTCCTTCCTTATGCATATCTAACAGTTTTACCTTATCTATTTTGGTCAACATCTTCCTTTGCCGCTTAGAAGGTGAAGGATGCTTGGGAGGCATTTCAGGGGTTGAAATACAAAAGTTTCACAAAATCACAAGCACAACGTATTAAGAAGCACAACGCGAATGGCGCACACGTGAGTAGATTGAACGGGTGAGGCGAGACAATGGAAGATGGTGGGAGAACCACGCCTCAATCAAAAAGCCAATCAAAAAAATATATGGAAAAAAAAAGTTTGTCATTATAATCAACTTTACGTCTGTCCGATACAAATTTTGGAATCATAATATCACTAGAAAACCATTTAAAGCACATGAAATCATGTTACTGTACAATAAATAAAAACAAAAGCACATAAAATCATGTTATTGTACAATAAATAAGAATAAAAGCATATAAAATCTTATTAAAATACGTACAGTAGTTCCAATATCTACCGTTAGGCGTCGTCACTCGTCATTCCTGCGAAACCGCTATTGTTTTGAATTGATTAGTTTATGCACGGTATACGTCTGTTTATCGGCTACTCTCATTCTCATTCATTTGTGACCTTATATTTTGCCCCCATGGCACCTAATTCGATTTAAGTCGTTTTTCGACTCAAGGTGTCTCTCCTGGAACCAATTAACGACGTTGGGTGAGGTATATATATATATATATATATATATATATATATATATATATATATATATATATATATATATATACACACACAGCGGTGACCCCAACCCACGAACTTAATCCGTTCCCCAAAACTGTTCTTGGGTTGGATTTATTTTTCCCAATGAAAGGCATGTAAATTCAAATAATCAGTTCATGGTCACAATAAATATTCATTTTAAAATTTTTTAGTCACTAAAATCATGAAATATAATACAGGTTATATGTATTTCATCCGTAAAAGGAAAATTTCATTAATAATATAAAGGAATTCTATTCTACTAAAGTAAAAAATGTACATATTCAGGTATACAGTATACACTAGTTGATACCCAGTATAAAATAGCAAAGTCCAACACTGGGAGAAAGTTGTCAGATTCTCCCTCTCATAACAAATACAGTAGGAAAGAGTACATATTGTAGGTAATACAAATAATGTAGGTAAGAAACAGTACTGTATTCACCTTTTTGGATGATTGTTGCTGGCAATTGTGGAGGAGGAGAAGGAGGGGGACTGATATTTGAAAGGAGAGCCCCCAATATCACTAATACTTTTAACTTTTATAGCAGCCATAATGAGAGCTATATGAAAGGTAAAACAACGGAAAATAAAACAAGAACTACGAACAAATCTCGAATGAACCACATAGCGCAGGCACCAATGCAGAACCAAGAGCAGGGGGAGTGGGACACTTGGTGGCTTGGCTAACACGTGCAAGTTTATGGGTTGGGGTAAAAATTGGTTCAAAACTTTGTTTGTGGGTTGGTTTATTTGTGGTGGGTACAGGTGTTCATGGGTTGGGGTCACTATATATACCCACTTCTTGGTATAACATGAAGATAGGTTCTCAGAAGTGACGTGTAATGTAAAAATCGCGTAATGTAATGAGTCATTTTCCATAAGAAACAATGATAATGGGCATAGATACGTTTCACAACTGTACATAGACACACTATGCCAAAGATATAAGATAAGTAAAACATCTTGTAACATAACAAAGCAGAGAGACCTGTAGCTATTTTTATTGAAAAGATATTAAGATTTATTTTACAGCAAGCAAATTAACATGCTCTATTATGTAGTGGGTAACAGGTATACACTGGGACGTGCATGGTGGCGGTGAGCACGTAACTTAAGCTGTAGAAGAGGAGGAGGATGTTGGAGAACGAACCTCTATCTGCAAACGTTTTGCCTTCTCCGTATCAGCTGATGCACTCTCACACGCTTTTTCCCTGACGATATTATATCACAAGTTTGTTTGCTGTTTGTTCCTAATGCTCATCCACATACTTAGCATATTTTCCATTCTCTCCATAATATCTGATCGCGTTTAGCGGTAGATGAGGAGGAGGATGCGGGAGACCAAACCTCTAGCTGCAAACGTTTTGCCGCCTCCGTATCAGCTGATGCGCTCTCGCGCGCTTTTTCCCTGACTATATTATATGGCAAGTTTGTTTGCTGTTTTTTCTTAATGCTCATCCGTGTACATAGAATTTTCTCCATTCTCTCCATAATATCCGATCGAGAATATGAAGACTTAAGCGAAGTTAAAGTAACACCAGCTTTTGCACTTTTCTTTATTCTTTCCACATTTTCACAGATAGTGCGCAGCGTACATTCACTGTGTTGCATCGACATTTTATAGCTGCCGTACTCTCACCACGCTCATAACGGGCCAACACTTGAAGTTTAACTTCAAGATTTATTGCCTTTCTCACTCATTTGTTAGTAGATGCACTTGCACTGTCTTTTCCTGGCCGTTTACTGGCCATGATAGTACAGTATATAATCTGTAAAAAAAAAGCACTTGAAATACAAACCTTAACACGAACACAAGCGATATATCCACGCAGTATGCTGGGTAAAGAGACACTGAAGCACATGGCTTGGGTGTTATTCATGTATTTCGCATTTTTTACTATTATTTTTTGGGGGCGTTATTCCAATTTAGCGTATTTTAAATGCGTAAAATGCGAACTGAGTATATATATATATATATATATATATATATATATATATATATATATATATATATATATATATATATATATATATATATATATATATATATATTATATATATATATATTATATATGGTTTCGGTTTTACGTCACGAACTCCCTTTTTTACTAAGGACTAGGACCTTCTTTTCGAAGGACTTGTTTTGGCATATATAATATTATATATATATATATATATATATTATATATATATATATATATATATATATATATTATATATATATATATATATATATTATATATATATATATATATATATATATATGTAATTGAAAATTGAGTTTTTAAATGATAATGATATGTGTGACACTGGGATGGGCAAGGAATATCGTTGCTATCAGGTCTTTGCACTAAGAAATCGAGAAAAAAGTATTGAGAACCTGGAATGG
Organism: Halocaridina rubra; assembly: GCA_037179515.1. NCBI lineage: Eukaryota > Metazoa > Arthropoda > Malacostraca > Decapoda > Atyidae > Halocaridina > Halocaridina rubra. Next base: position 77,922 of record JAXCGZ010011581.1, on the reverse strand, counting down.
AGAGTGCTGTGGCTTGTCATATGTGAAGGGATAACAAAGAGTGTGTTGAATCATGATCTCTTTAATTTTTTCTACATAAGCTTCCCAGCTGGTGCCTAGTTGTATAAAAGCAGTGTAGTTTTTGTTAAAAAGGGAGGTGTTGTATTTGTTTTGTTCCCTAAGCTGCTTTCTTGATATGCCCCAAGGAAAACGGCTCCCAATCCTGGGCTTTTCCTAACAACTCATTGGTGTATGTTGTGTAGCTGACCTATGTGGTTGTGTGATGCAGTCTTCCATAATATGTTTCATTGCCTGAGGTGATGTCTTACAACATCCTGTACAGGCTTCTTTGACAGAGTCGTCCAGTCTCTTCTGATTGTTAAGAAGGGCTGTGTTGACATTGAGTGACTGGATGGGGTAGTGAGTTAACTGGGTATACTGTAGTTGTGTTTTGGGAGGCTGCTTTTGCGAGGCTACAACCAAAGAAAAAACAAGATAGGAAAGAAAGTCCCCATTTACTGCTCTGGAAAAATTATGTGCTTGTCGAAATACCTATGCATTTTAAAAGTTGACTGAGAGGGTCTTAAACCTCTCAGGTACAAAGTTAACGTCTTATTTCGTACCGTTCTTGCTTGTGCTAATGTGGATTTTTGCTATGAAATTTGTTATATGTGGAGTTCCATAATCTTTCTTATTAACTAATATTATTCATCATTAGCTCCTATATATGGTTTTCTGATATGGTGCATGCTGCTTCAAACCAGCTCTAATTGTCAACCCTCACTGCAGATCCTTGCCCTTTACCCTTTAATGACCTAAGCAAGGTGGTTGTGGAGGAAATTTTGGCAGGCCTTTATCCCCAAGGAGCTAAGAAAAATGATTGTAGTAAATTACCTTCTGGTGAAAGTGTATTGTGACTCAGTCAACCCCTTTGAGGGGGGATTGTGGTCGTTGTATATGTATGTTTATTAAATAAAGTATATGTTGGTAAATAACACCTATGGTTATTTCTAGGTAGAAAATCCAGAACTTGAAGAAGTAACTTCAGAAACAGACTTAAGTTGTGTCGTTCATGGTACGTACTACAAATCTTGGAGCAGTATTAAAAAGGAAGGGTTGAGCCGTATGAAGCGTACTCACATTCACTTTGCTCCAGGAATACCTGGAGATTCACTGGTTGTGAGTGGTATCCGCAGTTCTTGTCAAATCTACATATATATAGATATACCTCAAGCTCTCCAAGGTGAGTTGGCTTTTTTTATGCTTGGACTGTGTTTCTAGCTGTAGATTAAGCACGTAATATATTTAGCAGCCATAAGTTATGTAATTCTTGTGGATTGAAATATCTGTAATATTTTTGGCAGCATTTTCAAGATTGTATTGATTTGTGTCCATGCAGACACAAATCAGAGTGACGATACACCGTCGAATAGCTAATGCAAAAATGAGAAGAGCTCGCTTTTCTCATTTTCTCATCTATCAATAAAAATGTATTGGTCTTTTATGTATCATATTCATATTTTTCAATAAGTTTATTTTCCCAGAATTTATTCTCCTTTCACACCCCCAATTCATCGACTTTTATGCAATTCTATTGAGCAAAGAGGCAGTATATTTGCCTCTAACCCCAGGCAAAAGAAAGGAACTTCTCTAGGATAAACCCACCAAACCACCAATTTATGTGTCACAGTTATTTTCAATTCTAATGAGGATGGGCACTGACATGGGGAAGTAAATGCTCCCTAACGTCTCTTGTGAGCCTGAACCTGTGTTAGTCGCTTACCATCTCGCAAGCTCAACCACTGAGCTGCTGTGGCCCCTTACTTAGGTAAAGCCTTCCATTACTTTAAAAGCCTTTAACAATTTCATGTGAACAAATTTTCTTTTCGTTTTGTGTATTGTTTAATAGGTCACTATTTGGAGAAAATCCTTTCTAATGATATTCATGACTTTTTTTCAACAGATGGCTTCAAGTTCTACAGATCTGACAACAATGTTCTTCTCTGCCGTGGAAATGATGCTGGTTTTTTACCTTGTAGGTATTTCCAGAAAGTAGTTGACAAGAAGACTGGTGAGTTTGCTTCATCTTAGGTTATAACTTGTATTTGTTATCCTTTAGAGTAATTTGCTATTTTATATGTCATTATTTATCTCCATTATGGCGGTGGACAAATATTACTCGGAACTAGGGAATTAAGGCTGGATACCCTTCCTAACACCCCAAGGTGGGTTTGATTGCAGATCTGTTACCTATCGAATCAAGTGCTCTAACTACTGCGCTACTGCAGTCTCTTTTCTGTTATCCCTTGTGATTGGGTGTGAAGTATACTGCCTTTGTCTTCCCAGAATGATATTTCCTGCACTTAGTGTCACAGTTAGTCTCCATGAATAGAGGGGGACACAGGTTGGAGCTGGGGATATTAAGACTGGATGCCTTTCCTAACATCCGTGAATGTCATACTACTATGGGATTCTCCTATTGTTGGAACAGAGAGGATTCCACACTGAATTGGGATATTCATTTTGATGGAACAGAGAGGATTTCACATTAATATGGGATATTTCTATTACTGGAACAGAGGATTCCACATTCGTTTTCCATGCTTGGTCAAAAGTCTTATAGGAGCAGAGGAGAAAATGGGCAGAATGTATAGAAACCCTCTCATTGCTGTTCTTGTAGCAATTGTGGTCCCCTGATATTTTTAAGTGCATTATGATATTGCTTCAAAAAACTATTCAGTATTTACTTTGTTTTGTTTTGTTTGCCATTTTATTTGTCACTATTAATCCTCATGTGAATGGGAGTGGACACAGATAAATTAGAGCTTGTAAATTAAGGCTGAAGTTCTTTCCAAAAGCTATGCAGACTTGTTTTGTTTACCGTTTTAGGCATCACTTTTAATCCCCAGTTGAATGGGGGTTGATACAGACAGGTTGGAGCTGGGAAATTAAGGCTGGATGCCCTTCCTCACTCCCATGGTATGCTCAAACATGGGTTTGTCACTCCCTAAGATGAGTACTCTAACCACTGCACATCGCAAGAAAGGTGTAAAATATATTTGGGTATGTGAACTAATATAACTGTAACATATTAGCAATTTAAATCTTTTTATTCTCTTTTCAGGTCAACAGTTGGAGTTCTGAAGACATGTGTTCCTTTTATTAAGACATTGAGTGTTGATATTTTTTTCTGATTAAGCAGTGATTTTGGTTTTGTATTGTAATATAATAAGGTTTTGTCAGTGTATATATAGACAGTCAGTTTGTTGATATTTTTTAAATGAATTATGTTGATGTACTCTTACCACGTCTCCTGTTAAGCTTCATATAGTTATACTCTGATATTAACTGCCAGTTTGCAATTTTGAGGCTAAGATATTTCTGAGAAGCTTTTAGACTTCATGTGTTTGTATAGCCAGTTTGCAATATTGGTGTCAAGAGAAGCCTAATAAGTTATTTAAGCTTGATTGGTCTTGAAGAGCATTTTATGACAATGGCAGGTGATATCCGTAAAGTACAATCTGTGTCGTGTACTGTGTGTAAAAGTGGACCTATGGAAAAGACAGCCTATATATGCCACATTCTTGGAAAACGGCATCAGAAAAATGTGCGAATGCTTAAGAGCACTAATAAAGGGATGCGCTTAAGTGAAGCCAAAAGGACATTGTATATAACAGGTTAGTACCTTATATTTCTTGGTTTTTTAAAGTTCTGTCAGTGTTGAGCTCACAGATCAATGTGGCAGGATAAATCAATGACAGACATACAAGATATATCTTTAATATTGTAGCCAAAAGATAACATTGTATACCAACCGCTTCACTACAATCTACTCATCTCAACATAAACAAACAAACAAAAGACGCTCGAGAAGCGCAATATCGTATATAATAATTTGAACAGAATTAACATACTCCCTCTATTTTAAACAGAAAAAAAATACTTTAAAAAAATTACATTATTCTGTATGCGGTAAAATGCAGAAGTTAAAAGTTAAATATAACAGCAAAATCATAAAAATTAAATATTTCTTTTTAAGAAATGAATATTCTTTTACTTTTTCCTTCACAGAATCAATACAACATATCATTCTATTTAATTATTATTTCAGAGATCCATTTTCAAAGACTAGCTATTTTCAAAGAAGTTACTCCTTTTTTTTGTCAATGCATCAGCCAACTGTGCTTTTGAATCCACCCAAACTATCTTCAACTCACCATTTTGAACCATTTCTTTGAGAATAGCAATGTCAATTCTTAATCTTTTTTCTGATACATTTTTAATTGAGTGCACATTATCATAAAGTGAACAGTTATCTACAAAGAGTTCTACAGGCAATTTTCTTTGTTTGTCATATAGTATTTGAGGCAACATACTTCTAAGATAATAGGCCATATCCACTGCCTCAGCAGCTGCTAGTGTTTCTGCAGCAAGTGTGCTTTTTACAACCTTTCTTATTTTCTTTGCCTCCCAATACAATTGACAACTATTTCCATTTTCACCCACAAGAAAAATTACAAAGCCCCCAGCACTACCAAATCCAACTGGGAGATTAGCATAGGAAGCATCACTGTATACAACCAATTTATAACTTGGAAGTGTCACCTAATCCTGGGAAGCATATTGACCTCTCAAAAGTACAAGCTTTCCTTAGACATTTATTTGCCTCAATCAGATCTGTTACTTTAGACTTATTGACCTTACAGCTAAGTTCTAACACATCATATGATATATCAGGTCTTGAATTAGTACACAACCACCTTAGTTGGCCTACAATACTACTAAAACTCTCTTTTTCTTCTTCACTACAGTCCATATTCTTATTTAGCCCTCTAGCAGCACTTACACTTTTAGAGTTTAGAGATTTACAGAATTCATTTTGATGAAGTGTGACTCCATGTTCATTCTGAATAATATTTAGTCCAATATACCTGAAAATAGTATTACTTTGTTCCCTAACCTGAAAATAATTTTTGATTTGGGTAATGACAACATTTTCAAATGTCTTAGTACCTCTTCACAAGAAATCATCTACATGCATTAAAAACAAGCCACATAATTCTCCTTCATGGGACCAGTAGAATGCTGCGGGGTCAGTTTTCACTTGCTTACATCCCATCTTCAGCAGGAAAGTCTTTACTGTGAGATACCACTTCCTAGCTGCGTCATTAAGGCCATATACACATTTTTCCAACTTCCACAGTATATTATTGTAATAACCTGCTTCCACCGGGGGAATAAGATATAGTTCACGTTCAGATTGTTCACTCTAGAAATGCAGCCTTAATATCAATTGAATTTACTGTCCACTTTTTGGAAGACAAGATAGCAACAAAAGATCTCAACACTTCCTTACTAATAGTGGGATAATCTGACTAAAAGTTTTCTTTTTCCTCGAAACCTCTGGCAACCAGCTTTGCTTTAACTTTTTTCCAGTACTGTTTTCCTTTTCTGTTACTACCCATCGACCTGATAATGCTATTTGACCCACATTCAGAACCTCTTTATACACACCAAAATTCTTCCAGCTTTTCAGTTCTTCTTTTGCTTTGATAAATTCATGATTTTCTGTATTTTCACAAGCCATTATTATTTCACTAGGTTTCTGTATTCCATCCTCATCCAATACAGGGACCCATTTTTCTACATCTCTATACCAGTCAAGAGCTGAAATTCGTCCATCTTCATGTTCAATATTCCTCCAACTACTGTATGTTCCTGTGTATTTTCCAGGACAACTATGCACAGTTACTGTCTGCCAATTATCTGACTCTTTCGGCAGGCATCTTGCTCTCTGTCCAGTATTTGGAATACTTTTGATTATTACACTACCTTCAATTGTGTCCTTAACTGTGGTGTGGTCTTCTTCTTCCTCTGTTTTATCACAACTTTTGTCTTCTACAATATTATCAACTGGATTTTTAACTGCTTCTATCTCTTTACTTGTAACCTTCTCCTCCGTTTTTCTTTGATGCCTCAACATATCAAGTAGTGAATTTCTTCCTTCTTCAGTATATCTGTCGAAACTGTATGGTATCTTCTGAACATGCATTTCATGAGGTTTTACAATATTTGAACCATATTTCAAGATCACCGTTTTACCATCTTGACCAATGACTGTAGCTGATCCTTTCCATTCCTTTTGCTCTTCTCTCTTAAAATACACTTGATCGCCAATTTTAAGTGCTATTGCAGTGTTTTCTCACTTTATATCTTAGTGCCTGTCGTATTTTCTCAGAGGTTTCTGCAGTAATAAAAGCTTTTCTTGCTGAATAACTAGCATTGAGGTGTTTAGCTATCATTTCACTAGATGTTGTACCTTCCAGTGCAGGAAGTTCGTCACTCATGGTACATGGCAGTTTCGGATTCCTTCCATATACAAGTTGATAAGGGCTGAAACCCCCTGTCATCTGAAGGCAATGTTTAGCATTGACTGCCCATGCTAAATCCACTTTTAAAGATAATTGTAGTTGCTCTGCCACTATTTTGCCATGATGCCGCTCACACAGGCCATTACTGAAGGGGGAATATGCAGCTGTATGCATTACTTGAATGCTCATATTCTCGCACATCTCCAAGAACGTGTTAGCAAACTAACCACCATTATCACAAAGAAATTTTGCAGGGACTACTAAGCCAGTTCCCAACCAAGTCATCATAATTTTCTCAACTATCTATTTAGATTCTTTACTTTTGATCACACATGATTTTGAGAACCTTGTTGCCATGTCTACCATATGCAGAAAATATATATTTCCTTTCCTATACTCTTATAGGTCTACTGCTACAATTTCATTGAACTCCTTTGCCATATTCATACTTACAGTTGGCCTTGATGGCGTTTTCTTATACTTCATGCATATATCACGGCTATTTGATACTTCTTCAGCATATACAAAGCACATCTCGTCTTTTACTCCAGCACCCTTTAATAGCTGAATCAGTCTGTTATAAGTGGGATAACCAAATTGCTGGTGTAGTTTTTCAATATTCTTCTTTTCTTTTTTATCATCACCTAAGTATAACATTATTTCTTCTGTTTTCTTCCAAACTTCCTTCTCATCCCTAAGTGGAAGGCAATAGTGTCCTGAAGAAGTGCACCTCAATTTACTTTTTTTTCCATGTATTATCACAATATAATTTTCCAAGTCCAATCTAATTTGTGCTCTCTTGATTGATTTCTTGCTGAATAGACAGGGAATAGAGCAGTTCACCACTTCAGCTGTTATATATGCTTTGTTACCCATAATTTTCACTGGGAATTTTATCTTCTTCATTGATTTGTACATATTACCGTCACCAATTCTATATGTAACTGGAAAAGAACTGACACCAGACCACCCAGTTCCGGACCTCCCCATTTGTTGAGCTCACAGATCAATGTGGCAGGATAGATCAATAAAAGACATACAAGATATATCTTTAATATTGTAGCCAAAAGATAACATTGTATACCGACTGCTCCACTACAATCTACTCCTCATCTCAACATAAATTGAATTTAACTAAATTTTGAGTGCCCCACTCAAGTACCCTCTGCAACTCGGAGTTGAGAGTAGAAGAAAGAGTGATATGAGACTGATTATGAGTAGCAGATGAAGGTTTTGAAGAAAAGGCAAAGAAAAAGTGAAGGGTAGAATCGTCAGCAAAGGCATGAAGAAGAGAGGAAGATGGGGATTGTAGAAGATCATTGATGAAGAGAAGGAACAGAGTAGGTGAAAGAACAGAGCCCTATGGAACCCGCTGGTAACAGAAAAGTGCTAGATGTCGCACCATCATCAACTATAGATATAAAATGGTCAGAAAGAAAACTGGAAATCAGAGAACAGAGAGAAGGAGTAAAGCCATAGGCAGGGAGTTTGGCCAACAGAGCCTTGTGCTAGATCTGTCAAAAGCCTTAGAGATATCAAGGGCGACGAAAAAGGATTCCCCATAGTTCCTCAGCGAAGATGACCATACATGAATAAGATAGGACACGAGGTCCCCATTGAATCTTGCTTTGCAGAAGCCGTACTGGTGATTGGAGATAAGTGAGGTAGATTCAAGGCGTTTCAAGAAGTGAGTATTGTGCAGTGTTTCGAAAACTTTAGCAATAGAGGAGGTTCGGGCAATAGGTCAGTAGTTTGAAGGAATAGAGCGGTCATCCTTCTTAGGAACAGGCTGAACTAGAGCATGCTTCCAAGATGAAGGATAGATACTGTTTGACAGAATGAGGCGAAAAAGATGGCAAAGCACGGGAGCCAGTTCATCTGCAAACTCCTTAAGGAACCTTGCAGGGATGGCATCGGGATCAGATGCCTTGTTCGTCTTTAGAAAGCGAAGAACCTTATGAACTTTCCATGAAGAAAGGATAGGGAGGAAATAGGGTTAGAGAGGGGTAGAGATTGAGGGACAGGTGCCCTGGAATCGTTTATAGATGAGTTGGCAGAAAAATGAGAGCCAAATAGAGTGGCTTTGTTAGTGAGAGAGCAAACTATAGAACCATCAGAACAAATGAGAGGAGAAAAGCTTGAGTTACAGAAGTTTTCGGAGAGATATTTGGCTAAGGACCAGAAGCATTCGTCAATGGGAGAGGAGTTAACGTCATCAACTTTCCTTCTTATAAAGGAAGTCTTAGACCTTCAAATAAAAGCAGAGTGAAATAAATCGGAAGGAGAGGCTTGGTAAGATCGGTGTGCCCGATTCCTGGCCTGGATAACCATGGAGCAGGCATGGTCAAACCAAGGTTTAGGGGGAGGGAAAGTTTTCGTAGAAGAGGGGATGTAGGCCTTCATTCCCGAGGTCATGATCTTGGCAGCTTTTAGGGCTACCTGATCAGGGTTGCTGGACCAAAAGCAGTAGTCATCCCATGGGAAGTCAAAGAGGAAGTTACGCAAATTTTCACGTTGGATATGCTCAAAGTGCCAAAGGCGGTGCTGAGTAGGAGGGATTGGTGAAGGGGGAGCAAAATTTGAAGAGATTTTAGATCACAGAGTGGTCAGATTTACCAAGATGAGAAACCACAGAATAAGAGTAGTTTAAAGGGTTAAAAGTAAGAAATAGGCCAAGAGTGTTTGCTACATGTTCGTGTCGATCAGGAACACGAGTAGGATGTTTGATAATTTGCTCCAGATCGTGAGTAATAGAGAAAGCAAGGATCTCACTTCCTTCTACATCAGTGTGAGAAGAATTAAGCCATTCACTGTGGTGCACATTGAAATCTCCAATGTAGAGAACTTCAGCATGTGGGTGAGAAGATAACAAGGACTCATGGCACGAGGACAGATATTCAAAAAAGACACAAACTTGGTGGAGTTTGGAGAGCAGTAGCAGAAGCAAAGGAAAATAGTGGTAATGGATAGATAGAATTTTAGCCAGAGAACATCAAAGTCAGGAGATTGAAGGTCCATGAGCCTTGCAATAGGAGTGTTAGTGTTGCAGTAGGCACAGACCCCACCTTTGGAATGATAACGAGTATATAGGTTATAGTTAAGAGATTCGAAATGGGTTAGTAGAAGTATGGATAGACAGCTGGATTTCAGACAGGAGGAGGGGGTTAGGGAGGAAAGTACCCAAGTGCTGCTCCACAGACAAAAGATTAGAGTTCAGGCCTCGAATGTTAGAATAGTAGAGTGAAAGAAGCAGATCTATTTGGAGGTGCAAGGTTGAGGGCAGAACCATTACTACCACCAGGCATGTCTGCCTTCAAGCCAATAGTGGAGTCAACACGATCCCCGGAGATTCTTTGCATCCGTCTATGCCGGGTACTGGGGGCCATAAACTGTGAAGCTTCCTTAAATAATAGCAAATATGAGGAAAAAAGAATTCTTCTATCCCTGCTGCCCAGATTATAGAAATACTAATAATAATAATAAAAATAAGCCATAGTCTAAAAATGTTGCAGTCTGTAAAAGGCGATATATGCTCTCTGAATTATTTTCTAAACCTGGATCCTCCTTTTAATCTCTCCCATGGATACATATGGGTTGCCAAACTATAGACAGGAAAGTCAAGTAGCAAAAGGGATTAAAACGTTCTTAAGAGGGAATAATGCCTTATAGCTGGTGAAGGTTAAATGTTTCTAATGAAAGGCAGAGGCAAGGGACAGTGATGGCACAGAGCCTGACTATGTACCTCCCATATAACTGGGGTCCAGATCCTTCACTTGCGATATATCAAAAAAATATATTACACCTCAGTGCGAAGTGTTTTGATAGAGGGAAAAAAAAATTATATATATATATATATATATATATATATATATATATATATATATATAAATATATATATATATATATATATATATATATATATATATATATTAATATATATATATATATATATATTATATAATATTATTTGTTTATATATTTCACCCACTTAACAGAATTTTACTTCGTGAATGTAGATATATAAATATTACAATGATACGGCATTCCTTACCTGAATAATCAGTACAGGGGGTCTCCAGTTTATGACAAAATTCTGTTCATGACAGCTGTTGTACCCAGTTTTCATAGAAGGTTGGAAATCACCTAGATTCAAACCTAGGACCCCACCAATGCTAAAATAGATAATCTAAAACATAGAAACCTGATCAAAATTCTTAATCTCAGACATAGAAATAGTGAAAGTATACTATACAGTATTGCTTACCTTTACTATTGTGGTTGGCTTGCATCTGGATAACTTCAGCCCCCATATCCAACTTAGGGTCGAACGGCTTAACACCACCGAATGAGCACAAGAATAATATGGCATGCGAGTGGTAATTGAGCAACACTTCTTTTATCCTCCTTCCCATTTTCACGGCATTAGACAATCTTTTTTGCTTTCTCCTGAATCAAAAGGAAAGTCACTGGAATGTGCCATCGATGGTGATCATCCAACCAAAGCATTAGTAACGCTATCAATCATGTTAAAAGTATGTAATCACAGCGAATGAGCACGATAAACAATATGGTGGATGTGAGTGAACTGAGCAATGGTTCGTCTTCTCAGTCTAATGCTGTGTGGTGATGTAGCCAACCTCAGCAAACTTTTTTACATAAAGATCGTATTTATGGCTATGTATTTGGTAATTTTGTTAAAAATTAAATCCAATTCCTTTCAATAACCAAAACATAAACAAATAAATAAGTAAAACTATTACCTTGATATATACGTATACAACAATGCTGTGTGACAACGTATTCCAAAACCCAATCCCAACAAACTCTTTTGCATAAAGGTCGTATTTACAGCTATGTATTTGATAGTTTTGTAAATAATTTAAATCTAATTCCTTCAAACAACCAAGTACATAAACAAATATATAGATAAAACCATTAACTTGATATACAGTGCTCCCTCGTTTGTTGCGGGGTTCGGTTCCTGGACCAGCCACGAAAGGTGACAATCCGCGAAGTAGGAGCACCATATTTATTACAGGTATTTACATTTATTTTTACCTTTACTGTATAAACCCTCCCTTCACTGTTAACAACTCACTCTTTACTTTATTAATAACAGCGTACAAGCATAAATTTACATGAACATGATATTATGAAGATTGAAAAAAAGCATTTAGAACAAACAGCAAACAAACTTATGAAATAATATCGTCAGGGGAATAGCGTGTAGAGAATATATATATTTCATTTAAGTTTCCCATGTACAGTATGATATACGTTTTCTTTGTAACGAATTGTATATGTTTTCTTTTTGTCTTGGCTGACTTTGTTTACGTTAAGATTTCGTGCAGCTTGGTCGATATGTAAAGAAGATAGAATAATGTTTAGAACCAAGGAATATTAATAATACTATAATCTTTAAAATCAAATAAACCCCAAATAGGGTGAGTAAATAAATATATTATGCATAAGATATAGTGCCTGAATAATGATAAGCTTCAGCTGATATGGAAGTGACAAAACGTTTTGGTTAGCGATTCGTTCTCCCACATCCTCCTCTTCTACCACTTAATGCGATCGAATATTATGAAGAGAATGAAAAAAAAAGCATTAAGAACAAACAGCAAGCAAACTTGCGATATGATATTGTCAGGGAAATAGCGTGCAAGGGTGTAACAGCTGATACGGAAGCACCAAAACTTTTGCAGATAAAGGTTTGATCTCCCGCATCCTCCTCCTCTTCTACCTCTTAATGCGATCGAATATTATGAAGAGAATTGAAAAAACCATTAAGAACAAGCAGCAAGCAAACTTTCGATATAATATTGTCAGGGAAATAGCGTGCGAGGGTGTATCAGCTGATACGGAAGCCCCAGAACGTTTGCAGATAGAGGTTCATTCTCCCGCATCCTCCTCCTCTTCTACCGCTTAATGCGATAGAATATTATGAAGAGAATTGAAAAAAAGCATTAAGAACAAACAGCAAACAAACTTATGAAATAATATCGTCAGGGGAATAGCGTGTAGAGAATATATATATTTCATTTAAGTTTCTCATGTACAGTATGATATACGTTTTCTTTGTAACGAATTGTATATGTTTTCTTTTTGTCTTAGCTGACTTTGTTTACGTTAAGATTTCGTGCAGCATGGTCGATATGTAAAGAAGATATAATAATGTTTAGAACCAGGAATATTAATAATACACCTAGTTCTCAGAATAACGCTTAGATAGCTTCTCAGAAGTGTCGGGTAAATGGAAAATCGCGTGAAAAAACGACTCATTTTCCATAGGAAACAATGATAAAGGGGATAGATACGTTCCAAACCTTACATAGACACACCATGCCAAAGACATAAGATAAGTAAAAAACATATTTTATTACTACATAGCAAATTAGAATGCCCTGTATCTATTTTTAAGAGTATACAAAAGATATCCATATTCACTTTACAGCTAGAAATTAACATACATTACTGTACTGTACTCTTTTATGCAGTGGGCAACAGTCATACAGTGAAGTGGGACATGCATGGTGGCCGTGAGCAAGTAACTTATGCTGTAGAAGAGGAGGAGGAGGATGCAGGAGAATGAACCTCTATCTGCAAATGTAAACAAAGATCAAATAAAAATTATAAATAACCAAAGCAAGACTAAAAAACGAAAAAAAAATTAATTATGCAATGCCTAAATCTACCATATGACAGATTAAAAAACTTAATCTACATTCTCTAGAGAGGCGCAGATTTAGGGGGGACATGATTGAGGTGTATAAATGTTTTAAAGGGATTAACAAGGGTGATATTAATAAAGTTTTAAAAATTCATGATCAAACCAGAACTCGTAATGGGTAATGGATTCAAGCTTGATAAATTTAGGTTCAGAAGGGAAATTGGTGAAAATTGGCTTGGTAATACCATAGAGTAGCTGATGCATGGAACAGGATTCCTAGTAGGATAATAAATGCTTATACCTTAGACACCTTCAAATGTAGATTAGAAAGCCATATGACAGAGGTAGGGTGGGTGTATATATAATGTATAATGATGATGATCTTTTCTTATCGTAATCCTCTTTGTACTCGTGGAAGAAGTGTCCGCGGGCCCTTATTTACTATTAAAAAAAGGGGTTTGGTTATTCGCGAAATTCAAATACTTTTACTGTTATTTTTGGGGGCGTTATTGCAATTTCGCGGATAAAAAATCACGCATAAAAGGAACAAGGTTATAATCTTGAAAATTAGATAAACTCCATATAGGGTGAGTAAATAAATATTTTATGAGTAAGATATTGTGCCTGAATAGTGATAAGCATCAGCTGATACGGAAGCTGCAAATCGTTTTGGTTAGAGGTTCGTTCTCTCGCATCCTCCACCTCTTCTACCGCTTAATGCGATTGAATATTATGAAGAGAATTGAAAAAAGCATTAAGAACAAACAGGAAACAAACTTTCGATATAATATCAGGGAAATAGCTTGCAAGGGTGCATCAGCTGATATGGAGGCGGCAAAACTTTTTCATCCTCGTGCTCAGAAATAGCATATACCCAGAAAATCTGCGATATAAAGTAAACAACATGTATCCAGTAGTAGGTTGGCTCATGGCACCAACTACACTGAATATTCTTGGATATTCATTACATATCTTTTATAATCCCTTCACATCTGACAGGTCATTACAGTCTCCATCTCTGTTTCTCTTTACTTTATGTATTCTTTCTGCCCAGGCCCGATAAAGGCTGTTTTATTTTATTATTTTTTGGCCCGTCCTGGTGTTGGGGGAAAAAAAAAAACACACACACAAAACATAGTGATGCACCGAATTCGCGGTAGGTGAATCGCAATATAGCGAGGGAGTACTGTACACCTTTTTACGTTTCGCAATTTGTCCCTATTCAAATGGATGTGGGCACAAAAATATGACAGACTTTATGTGTATTTCGGGAAAAATTTATTAAGTTGAAGTAAAATGTTAAAAAGTACACATGCATTCAATGAGACTAATTTACATTGATTATCCCTCTTAGCTCCTTTGGGATAAAGGGGTGCCACAATTTCCCCTACCTCTCTGCTTTAGTCATTCTTAGGGTAAGTGAAGATTGAGTTTTTGTCCTGAATCCTGACAGTCACTGTTGATTTACCCTCACCGCTTCATCGCACCTGTCCTATTTTACTGTGCTAGCAGGTGCAAGAAATTCCTGTTGCCCATGTCACCTATATATCCACTGTCTTTCTCCTCTCTTTCCTATCTCTTGCCCAGTGTCTTCCTTGCTCCACTGACATACCTTGTGCATCCAGTGCTTGCCACCCTCTGATTATTATTCACTTACTCTTGAATGGAAGCATTAGATAGTGTCTGCCATTTTCTACTATTAATAAAATAATTATTCCTTGATGTATTGCAGGCTATGATTTGAAAACTCCAGTAGAGACACTAATTGGTCTCTTTTGGAAATATGGTATTTTGTGTGTCTCTCATCATGGGAGGTATACCTTCGTTGAATTATTGAATAGGTAAGTGACATGAAACGAGCTTTTTAACTTGTTTTTCTGTTGTTTACTTTAATGTGTCACTGTTAATCCCCATGAAGAAGGTGGACACAAACATGGAGTCAGGGAATTATTATTGTATATCCTTCCTAACTCCATGGTGGGTTCAATCATGGGTTTGTCACTTCCTAATAAGAGTGCTCAAACCACTTCTCTACCACAAACCCCTATTAAGTAGTTTTTCTAAATTTTTTTTAGTTATTAACTAGTTTTTATAATTAACATAAAGGTTAGTGAGTAAAATCAAGAAAACATTATGAAGGCAGGAATAACCAAGAAAACCTGACTGTAAGGTCTGTTATCTAGATGCAATGAAAGTCCAAGTTACAAAAATTAATAAAGTTTTTCGTAGGGAAGATTTATACGAATACAGCAAGCTACTCTCAAGCCTGTCCTTACTAACTGCAAGTTGGCTGCATTGTCAATTATGTAACCAATTTTTCCTCTCTGAGGAGGCAGAATGTCTCCTCACTGTTCCTCTGTATGTTCTAAAAGCTCACTAAATGGATTAGAGCAAGGGCACTGGGAACCCCCTCCATTGTATTTTCCTCCAACAAAGAGTCAGATTTTTGCTTTGATCCAGCCATCCTCCCTATAAGGGCGACTATGGCTTTTGTATGTAGATTGGGGGTTAGATTTTTGCCAAATGGGTGAGTGGTATTGTATATATACTCATATATAATGACACAGCATCAGAGAGGAATGTATATTTATTCAATGCTCCAAGATATTATGCATCATGCCTTGATACAGGCTCTTGAAGGAAGTACTCGGTTCCAGTCTTAAAGTCTATTATGAGAGGATATATTTATGCAAGAGACTATACATATATATTTACAAGAGACTATATACCTAGGCAAACGGGAGAGGCACTAGACTTGTGTGACTAACTTGGCACGAAGCTGATACACGACTTATATGGTATGAAGCTTATACATGACTAACAGGGTCTGAGGCTGGTACATGACTAGCAGGGTCCGAGGCTGATATGCGACTCTGGTTGATACACCACTAGCAGAGTCTGAGGCTAATATGCAACTATGGCTGATACACGATTAGCAGGGTCCAAGGCTGCTATGCGACTAACCATATAGTATTGCATTACTTTCGAAGAGAACTTATCTTTTGCTGTTCTTCACAAACTACTGCATTCACTAACTGGCTTGTTCACAATACTATATAATTGTAGGGCTCTACAGCCAAATTGATTGTCAGATATCAGTAGAATGTACTAGCTAACAGCATAGTATGTAAATGGCCAACCAGCTTGTTAAAGGACCACTTAATGTTCATATAGCCACACCACCCTCCCCCCTCACGCTCATAGTACCATAATGAGTGGACTTTCTTTTTCATGAGTTGATGTGAATGATGTGGGACAGTGGGGGATTATTTACAGGTCTTTACAATGACGAGCAACATGTCACAGGGACATGAGGGAGAGGGTCATCACTAGAAGAGGGCACTGTTAGATGTCGATGATTCTGCCACCAGTCTCATCCGCTGGGAAGACGTATTTTGTACTCCCTGGACCTGCCGCAGCTCATAACTACTCCAACCTTGTTGAGCGGTATGATGTCAGGTCTTGAACTCGGATACGCCAGTCAACGGTCAACTTGGCAAGGGGACGGGGATGGAAATCATACTGGCGCTTGACTTGTTCTGTACGAGTGGCAGTCGCAGTCCTCGGTTCGGGTTTGCCATTCCTTGGAGAAGGACTCTGCTGGGATGGAACACAGGAGCGGAGGGGGCAGCCATACAGCACCTGGGCAGGAGAGCAACCTGCAGATATAGGGGTGTTGCATAGCTCTTAGAGACCCCTGTCAGAGTCTTCGAAGTCAATGATTCCATTGGGTGCCGTCTTCAAAATAAGGTGCTTTACAGACTTGACTGCTGCATCAGCATGTCCATTTGATTGGGGATAGTGGGGTAAGGACATCACATGGTGAATATCCCAACGTTCCATGAAGTTCCAGAAGTCAGCGCTATTAAATGATGGGCCTCCATTGGTCCTTAGACGGAGGGTAACACCGTCTCAGAAGTATCTGCAGAACATCCTGACAACTCTTGAAGCTGTTGTGTTGGGTCCACAGGGTACAACTGCAGGCCAGCCTGACAATCTGTCTGCAGTTACCAGGAATGACTTTCCTGCAACCTAGAAGAAATCAACGGAGTCAGACTTGAAAGGCCTTGGAGGGTGGTCGTCATATAGGAGGTGTACCTGTTGCTGGATAGGCTGGAGTACCTGCCATGACTCACAGGCAGTGACAGTGTTCTTGATATCGGCGCTTTGTCGCTTTTGCCCGCGATGGCTGTTATGGATGTGGGCAAGTATACGGCGACGGAAGACAGCAGTAACTGATCCACCGACCTTACAGAACCAGCTCCTCATCAGTGTATAGACTTGTATCTTTCAGTATGGGAGGGTTGAGCTGTGTAGGTCAAAGTGGTTTGAAGGGAATTTAGAAGACACGCAGGCGAGGAGACGTCTGTAGGCGGGGTCCGTTTTTTCTGCGGCATGGAGCTCCTGAAGGGTCCTTTTGGATTTTGTAGGAGGTGATGATTCATCCACTGTGGTGATGGGGTTGCAGGTAATGATGCGTCATATGTCACACTCAGTCTCGTCCTCAGGCGTGGGCCAGCTAACTGGGGTTCTGGAGAGTGTGTCAGTGATACAGAGCTGCTTCCCAGAGTGCCAGACGGCTGTAAAGATGTATGGCGAGACCTTCTCCTTAAATCTTTGGAGACCAGGATTCTCAACTGCGTCCAAATGTAGGCATTAAGAATAGGGATCAGTGGATGATGATCACTCATGAGGGTGAAGTGAGGCAAGCCACATAGGTACAGTCAGCACTTGGACGTGGACCAGGCTATGGCTAACAGTTCTAGTTCAAGGGTGGTGTATCGGGTCTCTGCGTCCATCAGGAAACAGGAGCTGCACTGAACCAGATGCACTCGTCCTTGGCCATGGTCCTGAAGGAAGGCGTAACCAATGTCATAGATACGTGAGGCATCCGTGTGAAGCACAACATGCAAGGCTGAGTCTAAGGGCACCAGGACAGGTGGTGAGAGCAGTGCTTCCTTGACATGTTCGAGAGTCTTGTCATGGTCTGGAGTCCAGGTGAATAAATGTTTGGGACTCATCAGAGGACGTAGAGGTTGGACTGTGGCTGCGATGTCCTGGGTGAATTCTGCCATTTAATTCACCAAACTCATGAAGGAACGCAGATCAGTCGGGAACAGCATCTGCGGAGATGCTGTCTCTACTGAGAGTGTATATATATATATATATATATATATATATATAGAGAGAGAGAGAGAGAGAGAGAGTGAGTGTGTGTCTTTGTGTGAGAGTATGATGTGCATGTGTATATGAGAGAGTTAGAGGGGAAGTGACTGAACCTGATGATATGTTTGCCATTATTAACTCTGCATGGGATTCTGAGGTTACTCTCTTTACAAGATCCAGTATCTTACATAGTCGCTTTTTTTGACATAATAAATACTAGGTTGGTATTCACACTGCCAGGGATGGATGGTTAAGTTATATTTACATGGTATTTTCTGGAGGAGGTAATATATTTTAGGAGGTTTTGTCTTAGTTCAGGTAAATCATTATTGAATACAAATACAGGAATGCTTTTTGGATTTTTTCGCAATAGCACAGTGGTTAAAAAGTGTGTGACTCAGGAATTGTCAAACCCGTATTGGAATCCAATGCAAAGTTTTAAGGAGGGCATCCATCCTTAATTCCCCTTCTCCAACCTGTCTGTATCCACCCCATTCAATTTTGGAATAAAAGTGATGTAGAACAGCATACAATAACATTGATAGATTTGATTTTAAGTATCAAATTGTAGTTATACCAGTATTTTATTGTATGATGATATAATATACACAGATAATGAGAGAATTCCTTAACTTCAACCTCTCTGTGTCCACCCCCTTTCATATTGGAATTAACTGTGATATATTAAGTCTTGTAATTCATAAGCAAGAGAGTATCGGATCATTTTTCTCTTTCTGAAAATTTATACAATATACAATATGCAGAATATGAAAGAATTCCCCTTCTCCAAGCTGTCTTTTGCCATCCCAATTCTAGAGGACAAATTGTGACATATAAAGCAGTGCATGTCATGCGCAGAAGTGTATTGTAATATTTTTTTCTCATTACAGTGAATATATAAAGGGTGCTCTTGGCGAGCAACATTTCATTGGGACCACTCGACTGAAAGTATCACTGAGAATGCATAAAAATATCGTTGCAGGTATGTTGTTAGCACTAATAGATATTTTGCATCATTTTATATTCTGTCAGTGGAGACTAGTATAGAGTTGTCCTGCATCTTACCCATTTGTAAATAATGTGGTTTTAAACATGCGCAGTTGAAAAATGTTTTCCTCCCTAATATACATCACAACAACTACTGTACCGCTTGTACACATATTTGAGTTGTATAAGATAAAGTTTAAGTAAAGTACAGTAATCTAGGCATAGTTTAGAGTATACGGACAAATGAGTATATATATATATATATATATATATATATATATATATATATATATATATATATATATATATATATATATATATATATTATATATATTATATATATATATATATATATATATATATATATATATATATATATATATATATATATATATATATATACAGTGTTGCCTCACTTATCGCGGTAGTTCGGTTCCGGGACCTGGCGCGAACCAGGAAATCCGCGAAATAGGATCAGCCTATATGTACATAGATATTTTAATATATTTTTACGTTTACACTGTATAAACTGTCCCTGTACTGTTAACATACCACCCTTTACTTCATAGATAACAGCATGCAAGCGTAAATTTATATGAAAGTGATAGGAAAACTTACCGTGAATGTGATGATGTGACATACATATTCATTTATAATTATTTTTTCGTTTACGTACTGTATAAACCCTCCCTGTACTGTTAAAAAAACACCCTTAACATTATAGATAACAGCAAGCAACGTAAATTTTTATGAAAGCGATAGGAAAACTTACCGTGAATGTGATGATGACGTGACATACACTCATTTACAATTATTTTTTCGTTTACGTACTGTATAAACCCTCCCTGCACTGTTAAAAAAACACCCTTTACATTATAAATAACAGCAAGCAACGTAAATTTTTATGAAAGTGATAAATAAAATTATGGTGAATGAGGTGATGATGACGTGACACACATACTCATTTACAATTATTTTTTCGTTTACGAACTGTATAAACCCTCCCTGCACTGTTAAAAAAAACCACCCTTTACATTATAAATAACAGCACGCAACGTAAATTTTTATGAAAATCATAGATAAAATTACGGTGAATGAGGTGATGATGACGTGACACATACTCATTTACAATTATTTTTTCATTTACGAACTGTATAAACCCTCCCTGCACTGTTAAAAAAACCACCCTTTACATTATAAATAACAGCACGCAACGTAAATTTTTATAAAAGTGATAGATAAAATTACGGTAATGAGGTGATGATGACGTGACACACATACTCATTTACAATTATTTTTTCGTTTACGAACTGTATAAACCCTCCCTGAACTGTTAAAAAAAACACCCTTTACATTATAAATAACAGCAAGCAACGTAAATTTTTATGAAAGTGATAGATAAAATTACGGTGAATGAGGTGATGATGACGTGACACACATACTCATTTACAATTATTTTTTCGTTTGCGAACTGTATAAACCCTCCCTACACTGTTAAAAAAACACCCTTTACATTATAAATAACAGCACGCAACGTAAATTTTTATGAAAGTGATAGATAAAATTATGGTGAATTAGGTGATGATGACGTGACACACATACTCATTTACAATTATTTTTTCGTTTACGAAGTGTATAAACCCTCCCTGCACTGTTAAAAAAACACCCTTTACATTATAAATAACAGCAAGCAACGTAAATTTTTATGAAAGTGATAGATAAAATTACGGTGAATGAGGTGATAACGACGTGACATACATACCCATTTTCAATTATTTTTTTGTTTACGTACTGTATAAACCCTCCCTGCACTGTTAAAAAAACACCCTTTACATTATAAATAACAGCAAGCAACGTAAATTTTTATGAAAGTGATAGATAAAATTACGGTGAATGAGGTGATAATGACGTGACATACATACTCATTTACAATTATTTTTTCGTTTACGTACTGTATAAATCCTCCCTGCACTGTTAAAGAAACACCCTTTACATTATAAATAACAGCAAGCAACGTAAATTTTTATGAAAGTGATAGATAAAATTACGGTGAATGAGGTGATAATGACGTGACATACATACTCATTTACAATTATTTTTTTGTTTACGTACTGTATAAACCCTCCCTGCACTGTTAAATAAACACCCTTTACATTATAAATAACAGCAAGCAACGTAAATTTTTATGAAAGTGATAGATAAAATTACCATGAATGAGGTGATAATGACGTGACATACATACTCATTTACAATTATTTTTTCGTTTACGTACTGTATAAACCCTCCCTGCACTGTTGAAGAAACACCCTTTACATTATAAATAACAGCAAGCAGCGTAAATTTTTATGAAAGTGATAGATAAAATTACGGTGAATGAGGTGATAATGATGTGACATACATACTCATTTACAATTATTTTTTCATTTACGTACTGTATAAACCCTCCCTGCACTGTTAAAAAAACACCCTTTACATTATTAATAACAGCAAGCAACGTAAATTTTTATGAAAGTGATAGATAAAATTACCATGAATGAGGTGATGATGACGTGACACACATACTCATTTACAATTATTTTTTCGTTTACGAACTGTATAAACCTTCCCTGCACTGTTAAAAAAACACCCTTTACATTATATATAACAGCACGCAACGTAAATTTAAAAAAAAATGAAAATGCTGAAAATGCTTCTTTTCAATATTTTAATATTTTTACGTATACCCATAAAATAAAATAATCTATCCAAAAAAAAAAACGCGATAGAGTGAGAACGCGAACCAAGAAGCGCGAATAACCGGGGTAACACTGTATATATATATATATATATATATATATATATATATACACACACACACAGTGTTGCCTCACTTATCGCAGTAGTTCGGTTCCGGGACCCGCCGCGAACCAGGAAATCCGCGAAGTAGGATCCGCCTATATGTACATAGATATTTTAATATATTTTTACGTTTACACTGTATAAACCCTCCCTGCACTGTTAAAAAAACACCCTTTACATTATAAATAACAGCAAGCAATGTAAATTTTTATGAAAGTGATAGATAAAATTACAGTGAATGAGGTGATAATGACGTGACATACATATCATTTACAATTATTTTTTCGTTTACGTACTGTATAAACCCTCCCTGCACTATTAAAAAAAACACCCTTAACATTATAGATAACAGCAAGCAACATAAATTTTTATGAAAGTGATAGATAAAATTACGGTGAATGAGGTGATAATGACGTGACATACATATCATTTACAATTATTTTTTCGTTTACGTACTGTATAAACCCTCCCTGCACTGTTAAAAAAAACACCCTTAACATTATAGATAACAGCAAGCAACGTAAAGTTTTATGAAAGTGATAGGAAAACTTACCGTGAATGTGATGATGATGTGATATACATACTCATTTACAATTATTTTTTCGTTTACGTACTGTATAAACCCTCCCTGCACTGTTAAAGAAACACCCTTTACATTATAAATAACAGCAAGCAACGTAAATTTTTATGAAAGTGATAGATAGAATTACGGTGAATGAGGTGATAACGACGTGACATACATACTCATTTACAATTATTTTTTCGTTTACGTACTGTATACCTGCACTGTTGAAAAAACACCCTTTACATTATAAATAACAGCAAGCAACGTAAATTTTTATGAAAGTGATAGATAAAATGACGGTGAATGAGGTAATAATGACGTGACATACATACTCATTTACAATTATTTTTTCGTTTACGTACTGTATAAACCCTCCCTGCACTGTTAAAGAAACACCCTTTACATTATAAATAACAGCACGCAACGTAAATTTTTATGAAAGTGATAGATAAAATCACGGTGAATGAGGTGATAATGACGTGACATACATACTTATTTACAATTATTTTTTCGTTTACGTACTGTATAAACCCTCCCTGCACTGTTAAAAAAACACCCTTTACATTATTAATAACAGCAAGCAACGTAAAATTTTATGAAAGTGATAGATAAAATTACCATGAATGAGGTGATGATGACGTGACACACATACTCATTTACAATTATTTTTTCGTTTACGAACTGTATAAACCCTCCCTGCACTGTTAAAAAAACACCCTTTACATTATAATTAACAGCACGCAACGTAAATTAAAAAAAAATGTAAATACTGAAAATGGTTTTTTTCAATATTTTAATATTTTTACGTATACCCATAAAAAAAAAAATTATTAAAAAAAAAAACCGCGATAGAGTGAGAACGCGAACCAAGAAGCGCGAATAACCGGGGTAACAGTGTATATATATATATATATATATATATATATATATATATATATATATATATATATATATATATATATATATATATATATATATATATATATATATATATATATATATATATATATACATACAGTGTTGCCTCACTTATCGCAGTAGTTCGGTTCCGGGACCCGCCGCGAACCAGGAAATCCGCGAAGTAGGATCCGCCTATATGTACATAGATATTTTAATATATTTTTACGTTTACACTGTATAAACCCTCCCTGCACTGTTACAAAAACACCCTTTACATTATAAATAACAGCAAGCAATGTAAATTTTTATGAAAGTGATAGATAAAATTACAGTGAATGAGGTGATAATGACGTGACATACATATCATTTACAATTATTTTTTCGTTTACGTACTGTATAAACCCTCCCTGCACTATTAAAAAAAACACCCTTAACATTATAGATAACAGCAAGCAACGTAAATTTTTATGAAAGTGATAGATAAAATTACGGTGAATGAGGTGATAATGACGTGACACATATCATTTACAATTATTTTTTCGTTTACGTACTGTATAAACCCTCCCTGCACTGTTAAAAAAACCCCTTAACATTATAGATAACAGGAAGCAACGTAAAGTTTTATGAAAGTGATAGGAAAACTTACCGTGAATGTGATGATGACGTGACATACATACTCATTTACAATTATTTTTTCGTTTACGTACTGTATAAACCCTCCCTGCACTGTTAAAGAAACACCCTTTACATTATAAATAACAGCAAGCAACGTAAATTTTTATGAAAGTGATAGATAAAATTACGGTGAATGAGGTGATAATGACGTGACATACATACTCATTTACAATTATTTTTTCGTTTACGTACTGTATAAATCCTCCCTGCACTGTTAAAAAAACACCCTTTACATTATAAATAACAGCAAGCAACGTAAATTTTTATGAAAGTGATAGATAAAATTGCGGTGAATGAGGTGATAATGACGTGACATACATACTCATTTACAATTATTTTTTCGTTTACGTACTCTATAAACCCTCCCTGCACTGTTAAAAAAACACCCTTTACATTATTAATAACAGCAAGCAACGTAAATTTTTATGAAAGTGATAGATAAAATTACGGTGAATGAGGTGATAATGACGTGACATACATACTCATTTACAATTATTTTCGTTTATGTACTGTATAAACCTTCCCTGCACTGTTAAAAAAACACCCTTTACATTATAAATAACAGCAAGCAACGTAAATTTTTATGAAAGTGATAGATAAAATTACCATGAATGAGGTGGTGATGACGTGACACACATACTCATTTACAATTATTTTTTCGTTTACGAACTGTATAAACCCTCCCTGCACTGTTAAATAAACACCCTTTACATTATAAATAACAGCACGCAACATAAATTTATAAAAAAAAATGAAAATACTGAAAATGCTTTTTTTCAATATTTTAAAATTTTTGCGATACCCATAAAAAAAAAAAAAATTTATCCAAAAAAAAACCACGATAGAGTGAGAACGCGAACCAAGAAGCGCGAATAACCAGGGTAACACTGTATATATATATATATATATATATATATATATATATATATATATATATATATATATATATATATATATATATATATATATATATATATATATATATATATATATATATATATATATATATATATATATATATATATATATATACAGTGTTGCCTCACATATCGCAGTAGTTCGGTTCCGGGACCCGCTGCGAACCAGGAAATCCGCGAAGTAGGATCAGCCTATATGTACATAGATATTTTAATATATTTTTACGTTCACACTGTATAAACCCTCCCTGCACTGTTAAAAAAACACCCTTTACGTTATAAATAACAGCAAGCAAAGTAAATTTTTATGAAATTGATAGATAAAATTACAGTGAATGAGGTGATAATGACGTGACATACATATCATTTACAATTATTTTTTCGTTTACGTACTGTATAAACCCTCCCTGCACTGTTAAAAAAACATCCTTAACATTATAGATAACAGCAAGCAACGTAAATTTTTATGAAAGTGATATATAAAATTACGGTGAATGAGGTGATAATGACGTGACATACATATCATTTACAATTATTTTTTCGTTTACGTACTGTATAAACCCTCCCTGCACTGTTAAAAAAAACACCCTTATCATTATAGATAACAGCAAGCAACGTAAATTTTTATGAAAGTGATAGGAAAACTTACCGTGAATGTGATGATGACGTGACATACATACTCATTTACAATTATTTTTTCGTTTACGTACTGTATAAACCCTCCCTGCACTGTTAAAGAAACACCCTTTACATTATAAATAACAGCAAGCAACGTAAATTTTTATGAAAGTGATAGATAAAATTACGGTGAATGAGGTGATAATGACGTGACATACATACTCATTTACAATTATTTTTTCGTTTACGTACTGTATAAACCCTCCCTGCACTGTTAAAAAAACACCCTTTGCATTATAAATAACAGCAAGCAACGTAAGTTTTAATGAAAGTGATAGATAAAATTACTGTGAATGAGGCGATAATGATGTGACATACATACTCATTTACAATTATTTTTTCGTTTACGTTCTGTATAAACCCTCCCTGCACTGTTAAAAAAACACCCTTTACATTATAAATAACAGCAAGCAACGTAAATTTTTATGAAAGTGATAGATAAAATTACGGTGAATGAGGTGATAATGACGTGACATACATACTCATTTACAATTATTTTCGTTTATGTACTGTATAAACCTTCCCTGCACTGTTAAAAAAACACCCTTTACATTATAAATAACAGCAAGCAACGTAAATTTTTATGAAAGTGATAGATAAAATTACCATGAATGAGGTGATGATGACTTGACACACTCATTTACAATTATTTTTTCGTTTACGAACTGTATAAATCCTCCCTGCACTGTTAAAAAAAACATCACGCAACGTAAATTAAAAATAAAAATGAAAATACTGAAAATGTTTTTTTTTCAATATTTTAATATTTTTGCGTATACCCATAAAATAAAATAATAATTTATCCAAAAAGAACTGCAATAGAGTGAGAACGCAAACCAAGAAGCGCGAATAACCGGGGTAACACTGTATATATATATATATATATATATATATATATATATATATATATATATATATATATATATATATATATATATATATATATATATATATATATATATATATATATATATATATATATATATATAGTGTTCCTTCAATTATCGCGAAGGTTTGGTTCCGGGACCCGGCGCGAGACAGGAAAATCGCGGAGTAGGATCAGCCTATATTTACATAGATATTTTAATTTATTTTTACGTTTACACCGTATAAACTGTATAAACCCTCCCTGTACTGTTAACATACCACCCTTTACTTCATAAATAACAGCATGCAAGCGTAAATTTATATGACATACTCATGTACATAGGTATTTTACAATTATTTTTACGTTTACTGTATAAATCCTCCCTGCACTGTTAAAAAACCACCCTTTACTTTATAAATAACAGCATGCAACGTAAATTTATATGTACGTGATAGGTAAACTTATCGTGAATAAGGTGGTAATGAGTTTGTAGACGCCAGAGGAAATTATTCTGCAGCCAATAACAGCTTTACGGCTGTTATTCATTGAGGCCAAAATAGCGGCCGACATCCGTAAACCTTTTTCCTTCTTTCAACATATCTAAGAGTTTCACCTTATCTGTTATGGTTAACATTTTCCTTTGCTGCTTAGGCTTACTACAAGAAGCCTTAGAAGATGAAAGATGCTTGGGAGGCATTGCAAAGGTTAAAATATGCGAGTAAAAAACTCACAAGCAAAACGTATTAATAAGCACAACGTAAACGGCGCACACATGAGTTAGACTGAACGAGTGAGGCGAGACAATGGAAGATGGTGCAAGCCTTTGTCCGAAACGCTGATAGCGGTATCATATTTTACATGTTGCAATACTGTTAGTATATATGTTTTTACTATTTTTTACTGTTTTATTATTCTTAGGCTAAGAAATAAGTTTTTTATCAATAAAATCATGAAACTACAGGAAATTTTAATATATATGCTAGCTCACGTAGGTGCGACCCCAATACATTGTACGCTATCAGACACTATTTCACATGATGCAATACTGTGAGTTATATATCTAAATTTATGTTTTTTACTATTTAATACTGTGAGTTATATATCTAAATTTATGTTTTTTACTATTTTTTACTGTTTTATTACTCTTAGGCTAGGAAATACTTGTTTTATCAATAAAATAATGAAGACTTCAATATGTACTATCTTACGTAGGTTCGACCCTTTTTGTTTTCCTAAACGCTGATACCGGTATCGTAGTTTATATGGTGCAATACTGTTAGTATATGTTTTTTACTATTTTTTACTGTTTTATTATTCTTAGGCTAAGAAATACGTTTTTTTTATCAATAAAATCATGAAACTACTGGAAATATAAATATATATGCTAGCTCTAGTAGCTGCGACCCCAATACATTGTACGCTATCGGACACTCTTTCACATGATGCAATACTGTGAGTTATACTGTACAGTATATCTAAATTTATGTTTTTTAAAAGTTTTTACTGTTTTATTATTCGTAGGCTGGGATATAAACTCTTTTTTGTCAATTATATAATGAAATATGTTTTTTTCAATAAAAAAATGAAAATACTGAAAATTTTATTTTTTTAATTATTTTAATAATTTTGCATATACCCCCCAAAAAATGAAAAAAATGCCAAAAAAAATCGCAGTACAGTGAAATCGCGAGCCAGGAAACGCGATACAGCGAAGGATCACTGTATATATATATATATATATATATATATATATATATATATATATATATATATATATATATATATATATATATATATATATATATATATATATTACATTACATGAGCAGAAGATGCTTGCCTACTTAACTACAGTGTGATCCGAGGAGGATGATGGTGGGGAATTATGAGAGCCCTCTTATCTCCCAGGAACTAAGAGTGGTGAAAGAGATATATATGCTTATGATGAATGTTTGTGCATTGATTTGAGCACTCCCTCTACTGGGTTATTTTGGCCATGGCGTGATTATATGTGTACATGATATACAGAGAATAATTTTTATAGTCATTTTACGTAGCCTTAACCAGTTACCCTGTGGATTACCCAAGCAGAGTGGTGGTGAAGAAATTCTGTAGAAAGGCAGAAATCATCAACTCCAAAAAGCGATTTTCATAAATTTGGTATCTATAAAATCAGCAGAAAGAGACGAACATTCCCCCCCAAAAAAATTACGGTGGGCATGTTCGTCTCTTATTGATGGTTCCATAGGTATTAAATTTCTGAAAATGGCTTTTTGGAGTTGATATGGTCTGCCTTTCTATGGTAAAATTGTGGAAGCTCTTTATCCTCAAGGAGCTAAGAGGTGTGATCAAGGTATATTAGCTTATGGTGACATTGTCACTGCCACCCCCTTCCATGGGGTATTGCAGCAATTGTATATATATGTATGTACATCTCATGATATAAAAGATGTAATTTTTATTTTCTTTTTCCCAGAGTCTTCACTAATCCATACAAGTGTTGCATTGAAGGCTGCACTGAATACTTCATTCATGAGTCTTCAGTCACAATGGCGCACCATCAACATGCTCGTGAACGAGATTGAACTGAAGATATCTGACTACGGATGTCGAGAATATTTACGGTAAGAACCACCAATTTGTTATTAGTGTGTGAATCTTGAAAAGAAGAGGAACCCCAGAGTGCTTTAGTGTTATTCATATATACAATGCTAGTCAACCAACCCTACTCAATCTAATCTAACAGTTGACAGGGTCATTTAACTTTACATATGGTTCTGGAGGTTTCTCATTTTGACAATATTCAGTGTTGTTATCTTGTGTGTGAAAAGAATAATCCCAATAAACAATGGAATAATAAGACAAACTTTTTGTAGGTTTGTCTTATTATACATATGACCTCACTGTAGTGCATCTGTTCAATTTTAGAAATGTATAACACTGGGCAGATTCAGAGATTGTGGCTGTGGGAAATGAATGGAGAATGTTAATGTTAGGTGATGAGAATTATAGAGATATAACAAAAGAGGAGGTACATGTGTCATTGAGAGCAATTAAAGCAGGGATAGATGGGTGTCATGTTGAATACTTGTGAAAAGGTGGGGAGGCAATAGTAGAATGGATGGTTAGGTTATTGAATGTATCTCAGGAAAGGGAGGGTCCCAGTTGATTGGATGAGTGCATGTGTAGTTCCACTTTACAAAGGGAAAGGAGATAATATGAGTGTAGTAGTTTTTTAGGAATTAGTTTGTTGAATGTAGTTGGTAAGGTATATGGAAGAGTGTTAATCGAGAGAATTAGGAAAGGTACCGAGAGATTGATTGGGGAAGAACATTGTGGGTACATGAGAGGAAGAGTACACTTTTTGGGCTATTATGGACTTTGAGAAAGCATGTGACTGGGTAGATAGAGAGGAATTGTGAGGTGTATTACGAGTGTATGGAATAAGTGGAAGTTTGTTGTATACGGTGAAGAGTTTTTGCATAAATAGTAGAGCATGTGTGAGAGTTGGGAAAGGTATGAGTGATTGGTTAGAGGTCAATGTAGGGTTACATCAAGGTTGTGTAATGTCGCCATAGTTGTTTAATGTGTATATGGATATAGTGGTAAGAGAAGTAAATGAGAGTATTAGACAGTGGCTTATAACTAGTGGGTGTGGATGGAAGGTTGTGGAAACTGAATCAGTTGCTATTTGTGGATGATACTGCACTGGTGGCTGATACTGAGAATGAACTGAATCATTTGGTGACTGAGTTTGTATTAGGGTGTTAAAGAAGGAAGTTTCAAAGGAATATTGGTAAACGTAAAGTCACGGGATGTATATGGAGTGTTAATGTTGGCAGATTGAATGTAGGAGTAATTGGGGAGTTGCTTGAATGTAGGAGTAAATGGGGAGTTGCTTGAATAAGTTGAGAGTTTTAAGTATCTCGGGTTGCATGTATCAACGAGTGGATGCAGAGATAAGTCATAGAGTGAAGGAAGCAAGTAAATGTCTAGGTGGGTTGAAAAATGTATTGAGATATAGATATTTGAGAATGAATGCAAAGCGAAGGATATATGAAGGTATGATTGTGCCGACAGCATTGTATGAAGCATAGACTTGAAATGCAAGAGAGGATGAAAGGAATGAAAGAAATGGAGATGAGGTGTGTGAGAAGTATAATTGGTGTATCTAGAATAGATAAAGAAATTAGGATGTCAGGTAGAGAACGGGTGTTGCAAGGAAGCTGTCGGATAGGGTAGATAATAGAGTATTGAGTTGGTTTGGACACATGGAAAGGATGAGTAATGAACAAAAAGTGAAGAGAGTGTGGAGTGCAGAAGTGATTTGAGTTAGGTCAAGAGGGAGACCTAGAATGAGATGTATGGATGGCATGAAAAGGTCATTGAATGCACGTGGAATGTCGCTGGAGCAGGGAAGAGTTATTGCAAAAGATAGGAATGATTGGAGGAAGGTTGTGTATAGATGACACTTGCCAAAGGGATTTCTCGCATCTGCTAGCTTAGTGAACTGTGATGGACGGGTGTAAGGGGATTGCCATATGACGTAGTGGTGGAAGTAAACCAGCTGCGGCCTTCTTGCCTCATTGTGGAATATCCTTTCCCATCTACCTTGTGGCTGACCAAAGCAGGGTGGAAGGGGGGAAATGTGGCAATCCTTAATCCCCAAGGAGCTTAGAGGAGTGGCTGAGGTATGTGAGGATCGCGGTGAATTCGTGTTTCTTGGCTAACCACCCTCCTTACATGGGGAAACGAGGCCATGTGTATATGTATGTATGTTCCGTTCCGGTTTTACGTCACGGACTCCCTTATCAACCAAGGGCTAGGACGGTTGCCTTCTTGCGAAGGACTTGTTATGGCAGATGTAATCCTTACGCTGAGTGCATGCCTTTGCTAACCTCAGACCGTGGCGGGGCGCGAACCCTCGACCTGACGCCTCAGAGTCGGAGACGCTACCGACTGAGCCACGGCGACTACGTGTATATGTATGTATGTATAACGCCAAACTGCTGCTGTCGAGCCTATTGGCAGAAGGTGCTTTTCCACTTACCCTGTGGATGACCCAAGCAAAATGGTGGGGGGGGGGAATTGTGGCAATCCCCTATCCCCAAGGTGTTTAGAGAATGAATGAGGTATGTTTGCCTTCTGGTGCATGCGTGTGCTATAACTTAGTCACCCCCCTTACAAGGGGATTGCGGCCATTGTATATGGTGCATATTTAAACATTGCTGGACAACAACCTTGTAAATTCAGGTTCCAGATTTTCCATGGTATTTTCTGGTTCCAGTATATTGACTTTTTTTAACTCATTAACAATGACTTGCCTAGTTGATTAACATCTTATTTCTCACATCGCCTGGATGTGAGAACCTCTTCTAGAAAGTTAAAACAACACTTTGATGTACCCCTAGTTGAACAATGTAACTTACCATGTGACTTCTCTTTACAAGATTGCATCATACACGACCACAAATGCCAACAATACAACATTCACTCCCTGAAAGCTTTGTAGGAAAGCCCAGGATTGGCAGTGGCTTTTCTTTGGGACTCGGGGCTGTTTTTCCAGGCATCCTAAGGAACAGCAACAATAGCTAGTCTCTTATCCAATATTTCCTGGTGTACAAATGAGCTGACCTGTCTGCTGTGTAATGAAATATATAAATATATAAAAAACAATGCTCTGAATTACAGCATAATGTGTCCATGAATGAAAGTAACAATTCACGTAATGACTGCCGATGGTGGAAATGCTTAGCTTCTGTCAGTGGTCAGCACAGCAGATCATTTATTACCATTTGGCCTTATCTCCTTCATCCTCCTTTGTCATGCCACACTTCCTCACGTCTTACCTCGCCACATCAATAAACCTTCTTTTTGGCTTACATCTCCTCTTCCTGCATGGCACCTCCATCTTCACATGCACAAATCATTATATTATGCAAGATGAGTGGATGACCTCATGCTAAGGCCAAACTTTAGGATAAAAGTAGGCTCTTCATAGAAGAAAAGATAGAGTGAACTGACCCCAATGCCAGAGAATGTGATAAAATTATATTCTGCATGTAAGAAATATTCTCACCCCAAGTGGAGAGAAAAATTGAATCTCACTGTATTTAATAATGCATAAATTAACATGTATGATTGTTCATGAAAGTCAGAGACTTATATGTGACCCCTTCCACTGCAATTTTTTTTTCCAAAAAACTGCAATTATAGATGAATTAAGTGAGAAGAAAGTAAAACAAGCAATTTTTGATACGTCTCACCTGATTTTGAGATGCTGTAAGTGGGGTTGGCAGAAGTATGACTAGCACTATTATACTCGTTTATGCCTTAGGAAAGCTCAGAGAGAGCCAAAATGGATGAGAATACTTGTTCAACTCGTAAGTTTGGCAGCCACATTTTTGGTTTATAAAGTTAAGCGATCATTGAACTAAATGGAGATGACAATATTGGAAGCACATGAAAGAAACTATGTGGTTTGTTTATACAACAATATAAATTAATTTGTGTAGTTAAATTTGAAGTATATGAAGAAGTGAAATATATGGAAGTGAACAAATATTTATAAGTAAAAGTTTCCTCTCTCTAAAAAATTAAGCTCTGAAATAAACATAGCAATGGAAAACTATGTATTTAATTTTACTTTTAACTTAAATTTAATGAGTGCTTCTTAGTTGTGAAATTTTTGTATTTTGAAATAGTGTAATTAAGCAGTAATATCCTCTCTATAAAAAATTCAACTGAAAAGCTGATTGTGGTGAAAGACTCGTTTAAAGATGAAAACTCCATGTACAGTTAAGTAACCATGTAAATTGTTAGCTTAAGCTAGGTGACTTGTAAATATGAATAATCCTAAAGGACCTTGGAGTTTTACTACTGGATTCAACTAATTAATTTTTACTTTAAATTTACTCTTTTAATTTTCAGACGAGACATTGAACAGTACTTGAAACCCCACTTTCCAAGTGTTGTTGGTCATATATTTGGTTCGTCTGCCAATAATCTGGGTTTTGTTGGTTGTGATGTGGATCTCTACGTACACCTGGGAGTAGCTCCTTGGGGGGGATCAAGAGGTTTGTAAAATATTTACTTAATGAAATGTTCAACATTATCTCTCTCTCTCTCTCTCTCAAATAAGTGTGACACCAGGATGGGCTAAGAAAACTGCACTTATCAGGGCATGGGTACCAAGAAAAAGTAAATCAAAGAGAAACAGAGATAGAATCTACAGACACTTTCCTATTTATGAACGAATTAGGTACCAACAGTCCGTTTGTAAGTTGTGTTTAGTTAAAAAAAATACTGTACTGTATTTTCATATGAATTTTTATCTATCTATATACAGGTGCCATAATCCCCTTTATAAGGAGGGTGGCTTAGTCAAAGTAAAATACCTTGACTCATAGCGGGAAGAAAATACAGAGGAGGGGATTCCCAGTCCCCTTGCTCTGCCCCATTTAGTAGATAATTGGTTGGGTATTGTTCGTATCTGCGAATGTTTGTAACTGTACTTGAAGGAAACTTAAAACTGAGCTCTCCTGCCCAATCCTTTTTAAGTTCAAAAGACTTCCAGGTGTATTTTTTAGCATCTTTGTTTGTGAAGATGCAAGTTTAGTAATAAAAGGAATGACTTCATTGCTCAAACTTAACGGGTTCACTTGCATGGTTGTCCCCATATGAAAGTGGATACAAATGGATTGAAACTTGGAAATTAAGGCTGGATTCTCTTTCTGTAGCCCTGTTGTAAGTTTGAAAGTGGGCCCAACACTTTCTTAGTCAAATATTCTACCACTACAGTAACTTAATGCTCCCCCCTTAATGCCATCTTTACTCTTTATCAATTTCAAGCTCTGAGGTTGTATTTTTCCTGTATATTTGTTTCTAATTTCTTTTCTTTCCCAGGTGACACTTTGTAATTTCAAAACTGCAATTAACATGGAACTGAGATTTTAATACTGTGGATGCATTGTACATCACAATATAAAGTTTCTGTGGTGCAGTGGGTAGTGCCTGTGGATGCCAATATACGCACTGCAAATTCGATCCTGGCCCTGGGTTGTATTAGTTTTCACTGTCTTATGCTTTTACCAATTAATTAAGGGGGTTGACGATTTTCTATAGTTCTACCTGATTATTCAGCCATTGCCTGGAGATCGCTGGGTCCACACAATTGGAGAAGGGGCTTGGTCTTCTGCTATCTAGTATGTGTATAGTTGGGCTCTAGTGCTATTAATGTCGCTTGCCTCTGCCTTTCTTTAAAGACTTTTACCTTTAACGATATTCTCTATATCAAATGATATGTTTAAACTCTAAAGTATTCTTTACCTGACTTTGGTCATTTGAAAGGTGAATGTGCTAAGACAAATAAGAGAACTGTTAACAAAATATATGTTGTATGATACTTTACATGTATCAGTTCGAGAGGTAACACCCCTGTTTTTGAGCCCACAGCTGTGCATTAAGAAAGGCATCCAGCCTCAATTCCCTAGCTCCAACTTGTATGCATAAGTGGACTGCAGTGGTTAAAACACTGAATTCTGCTAGTGACGATCCTGTGTTTTAGCCCATCGCAGGGCATTGGGAAGGGAATCCAGCCTTAATTCTCTACCACCAACCTGTCAGCGTCTGCCACCATATTGGATATTAATTGTCACACAAAAATTAGAAAACAAAGTTTAGCTGTAAGAAGTGTCTTATGTCACGAAGATTAACCTATAAAAAGTTTTTTATTTTTGCAGCCGAAAAAGAAAAGAAAGCAAGTGACCTTACTTGGTATATTGCTAGAACTCTACGCCAGTCAAGAGTTGGAATGCAGGTTTGTCAATATAATGTTGTACTCCAATCATTAAAAATAATTTTGGATCTTATAAAGAAGAGGTATCCTACAGAACCAGTGTAAAGTTATGGTTAAGTTAGGGTGGCATACTTTCCTTGCAAATATGACTAACTCTAGAGCACCCTGGGTTTACTCTTCTTTAAAAGATCCTAAATTTGTTTTTAAGGGTCATGTATTGCTGTAAACTAAAACATAATCATAATGTTTATCTGATTATATATACAGTAAATACTCTCTTTCCTATTAAATAAAGATACGTATATAAGATTTGAACATTTTTGTCTGCTTTGCTAATCACTTACAGGTTCAAGCTATAAGTCGAGCTCGGGTTCCTATTGTGAAATTTGTACATGCATCAACAAAACTACATGTAGATCTCTCATTTCGAAATGAGATGCCCGTGTACAATACTCAGCTCATCTGCCAGTATACACGTTCCCATGTACTTGTTCGTCCTTATCTGATGGTCATCAGGTACTG
The DNA here is from genome assembly GCA_037179515.1 of Halocaridina rubra. NCBI lineage: Eukaryota > Metazoa > Arthropoda > Malacostraca > Decapoda > Atyidae > Halocaridina > Halocaridina rubra. The sequence goes on along the minus strand of JAXCGZ010011581.1, from coordinate 41,986 downwards.
GGCAAAACTCCAGGTAATGTTAACATTACCATTCGTTGTCTCATTCTAGTTGCAAAGTTCAGCGTGAGATTGAATTCTCTGTCCCCGATACTAATCCCATATATAGATTAGAATTTGCCATTTTATGTGTCACTGTTAATCCATATTTGAATGAGGGTGTACACAGACAGGTTGGAGGTAGAGAATTAGAACAGGATTGCCTTCCTAATGGCCTTCGGTAGGTTCGAACATGGTTTTGTCTCTTCCCGAGTCGAGTGCTCTAGCCACTATGCCACTGCAATATGTGGGGTAAAGTTAGATTTAGATTTATGAACACTAACTCTGCACCTTTGTCAAGTTGTTGCTAAAGGTCAGAGATTTTCCTTAAATTAGAATTCAAATGATTCATTTGGTTTTGGAAAGATGCCTTAAAGGTGTTAAGGTGCCCCATGCTCAATACCAGTGGTTCCCAACCTTTTTTGGCCATGCCCCAACTAAGCATCGCTAAAATCCTGATCTCCCTTCTGTGACTGAGACACATGACCACGGGGAAGTGGAAAGTACCTTTTGAACCAGTTACACTTATTCATGCATACACACAAATAATTTTGTGTATGCATACTATATATGCATTGTATTTATTAACTCACACACGCTCACACTCGAACAGACTCACTAGAAAATAATTAATTGTTAATAACACATTCTAATATTGCCCCCTTGAAAATCGCATTACCCCCTGTGGTGCGTTTGCCCCAGGCTGGGAAACACTTCTCTATAATCTATGTCCCTTAATATATATCTTTCATTTTTTATTCATTATTCATCTACAATATTGAAATGCTATTTCTTAAGGTTTAATTTAATTTCAGAAAACCTCTGAATTTATCATATCTCACTGCAAGTAGTGGAGGCAATGCCAGTCTCCCACTTCCATGTCCATTTAGTCTCTTGTTCAATATGCAAGCAAGGCATGGGGTGTATTTATATATCTCATATTACTAGATTTATGTACTATAGTTAATATAGTCAATCTTATCTATATACAAAAGCCATAATTCCCCTCATGAGGGGAGTGATGGAGTCAGATAAAAACTTGACTCTTTGTGGGAGGAAAATACAAAAGAGAGGATTCCAAGTCCCCTTGCTGTGTCCCTTTTTGTCAACTTTTATGACACGAAGGAGGTAGTCTTCCCTCCCTCCGTGGGTAGATGTCATATAATACCTTTTTTTTTTATTTGTCATTCATATCTTTCAGGGTGTGGCAGGGGGAGGGCAGCCTACCTATCTCATTACCAATTATGGTTTGACCATGATGATGCTCTTTTATCTCATGGTACGTCCAAGGGCTCTTGTCCCATCTGTAGCTCAGCTAAAGAGTCAGTGTCCTGATGACTGTCAAGGTATGCACACCATAGCTGGTTGGGATTGTAATTTTGGCCAGAACCTTTCAGAATGGAGCAACAGAAAATATAGTATTAGTGTTATGGATCTGGTGCATGAGTTTTTTTCCTATTACGCTAACTTGGATACTAAAAACTGGATAATAAGTCCTTTAGCTGGGCATTTATTGGGTAAAGAAGATGTTATACAAAGAAATATGCAGAATCTTCCTGCCTGTATGTGGACCTACTGTCAACAAGAAACTGATATTCAAACCGACACAGCTATGTGCGTCCAGGATCCATTCGAACACTGTTTCAATATAACCAGGGGCCTTCATGAAGGTCCTCTTGCAGAATTTCAGTACAAATGTAAGATAGCTGCTGAGATATCTGAAGACATTGTGAGAGGAAGAAAGCCACTGGGTCACTTGTTTGACGAGATCTATTTAGATGAAGATAATTTGAATGAGATTCATGGATGTGCCGTTTCAGAAGTGGCAGTTACGCAGGAAGAGATTATAACATTGGATGATTCAGATGAAGTTTCCCAAGATGAAATTGAAATTTTGGACAGTAGTGGTGGAAAAATGGTAGAAAAGGGTGTTTCAATGGCTTCAACTTCAAGAAAATTAGATTCGGAAGTAAATGGCCAAATTAGAATCGTAGAAAAACAAATTCTTGAAAAAACGGTTGGAATGTATTGTGAGGAAGTCAATAGTCAGGACTTAAATACAGACTATAAGTGTAGTGACTCAGATGTGCAGATAATATATGTTAAGAAATTTGAGAGTACACCCATAGCAAATGGTGCATGTGATTCTCGCACACCTGAGGGCAATAGTATATTACCTGAATATTTACCGGATAAGAAAAGCTTCAAGTTTTTTCTTGATTTCAGTACTTTTAGGGAGTTTAGTATATCTCTTGAGGGAAAAATATTGGGAGGAAAGGTACTTATGAGATCTGAGGATGAATTTGGGCAAGCAGCATCATCCCTGGTTCATTTCATACTTCAGCAGTGCTTGAAATTCGATTTGTCTAGAGCAGAGTTTCTTTCCATGGGCAAAACAATGAAAAGTGAAGACTCTGAGGGTATAAAAACTGGCAAGCGCAAGAGTGATGACTATGACGATGCAGAAACTGCTAAACGCTTAAAAGATGCTGATGGGGACAGTGTTCGGGTTCTGATGCCATACAGGAAAATAGCTCAATTTATGTGTGCTGATAAATTGCATTTGTATATTGGTCGAAAGAAAATATCAAAATCAGTGCCCTTGCTTGGTAACCCTTTAGAGAATGAAATGACCATCACAGAAGCTCAGATAGCTAATGGAGTAAGTGATATGAGTCGTGTACTAAATTTTGTTGTAACAGTGTGGCAGAAAACTGAAAGTCCATTCAAAATTCTAGTGACGGGTGATTCAAAGTCTGATGAGAAGATGACTAAGAGTCTGATGGTCCCATTGTTTCAGCATCTCGCATCTTTTACTCTTGGATTACTTAAAAAAACACATAATTTCATCATTAGTACATCTGCTAAGTGATAACTCTTCTGAATGATAGAATTACAGTAATATTTGGGTGTATAAGCATGGTATTTGGATAACTGCCTGACCGTCAAGTGACCAACGAACAACTACTCTACTGTCGGCTGCCCGACAGACAATAGCCCCAAGTTAGGTTATGTCAATTCCATTGGGTTAGATCATATAAAAACAGTTGGGCGTTTTCCCTATCGGGCAATTGCCCGTCGGGCAGTTGTTAGTTTGGCATATAACCTAGAAACTTATAAGTATACAGCAAAACTTGGTAATTCAATTCAAAGACAAATTTTTTTACTCCATTATTAATGTGAAAGTTGCAACATATGTTGGAATAATTTTTATTTCTTTAAATGTTTGAAAGGAAGCCATTTTCTTTAAAATAAGGAACTGTTTTAGTTGAGTATTTCGCTCATGTATTGTGACCCAATATATTATATGGTTCTGTAAGGAACTTATGTTAATGAATTTAATTTTTGTTTTTTTTCTGTGCAGTTGTCTGTTGGGCAGTTAAGCTAGAATCGTACTAGTATCTAGCAAAACGGTAATTAAAAAAAATTTCTTTGCTCCTTTATTAATTTGAAATTTACAATATATGTTAGAATAAATTTTACTTCTTTAAAAGTTTGAAAAGAAATCCATTTTCTTTAAAATAAGAAATTTTTTGTTGATATTTTGCTCTTGTACTATGACCCAGTAAGTAAAATGGTTTGGCACCATAATGAACTTGCGTTAATGAATTTCATTTTGTGTTTTTCTGTACCATGACAAGCTGTCCAAAAAGTAATTTTTCCAGTTATTGTTTGTGTTTTATCCATTATTGTCTCTGTTCTGGAGTCATGCAGGTGGACTTAAAAAAAAAAATAATTAAATTTTTCCATATCTTGTAATTAATTTACTCATTTGTTTTATATTTCTCTTAGAGATGTTATGATTAAGCACATTGCTAAGTATTCTTAACAGTTAGCGTCAGTGTTCCCTAATATGCCGTGACCAGTTATGGACATGGATTTTTTCGAAGACATGTATTACATATACTGTATCACTTCATATTAGTTCATATCATGTTAATTACTTATATATTTTGTACTTCTGCTAGAGTTATTATGATTAAGCACATTGCTAAATGTTATTTACAGTTAAGCCTCTGTGTCCCCTGATATGCCATGACAAGTTCATAGGGACCTGGATCTTTTCAAAGACATGTACTACATATATAACTTCTTTTAGTTCATTCTAGGCCCCTCATGCCTTTCACTTTGCTGAATGTCTAGGCCCTTTTAGAGATTAATCAGTCACCCTATCACTTCATATCCTCCACAGGCAATTTTTTATTAAAACATGCAGACTGTCCCCGTAAGTCTACACCAGTCTCTTTATTTGTTGTCTACTTGAATCCAAACTCATGGCATCATACTTGGTCCCCTTTCTTTGCTATCTTTATTTTTTTCAGTAATGGTTCTGTCTGCCCTTTACAGTTTTGACACTCAGTTTCCTTCTGACAAAGCCTTAGAAAAGTTTGAGAGTTTCCTTAGTCCCTAGCAACCTTTAATCGCACATTTCATTCTCTTGTAACAATGGACCCATTGAAATATGCTTTTCAAGATTGTACACTGCCGTATTTTCCCTTGCACCCTCTTTTAAAATTTACACCTAACAACAACGTCAGAACCACTGTCAAGTGTATCACTTCCATTTGTGAATGACTTGAATAGGACCTGCTCTTTCACACTCAACTGTATTTTCCAAGGACCCACACCATATTCTATTTTAATAGAAATCAATCTCTCACCATCTACTTTTGCATCCTTTGTATCCACCTGCATACCCAATGAGTTACTACTCTATCTTTTCTCTCTGAACTTTTCACTTTCATCAGTTTGATAGCCTTCTCTCTTTCATTTTGAATATCCTCCAACCTAATATCATCATCTTGAAATCTTTCGGCTACTCCCTTTACAGGTCTTCATATCGCCCTATCTCCTACTGACTCCAACATTACATCACACAATTATGTTCTCCCTAACCACCTTCTTAAACCTCCTACCTCTCAATTTTTTTTTCACCAGGACATGCCCCCCCCCAAAAAAAAAATTAATAATAAATCTACCCTCGTCGGGCCAGGGCACGAAGAAAACATGGAGAAAAACAGAGATGGGGAGTATTGTCACTTGTAAGATGTGAAGGGGGGATAAGACATTTGTAATGAATATCAATGTATATTCGGTGTAGATGTAGGCATAGAAAGAGAACTGTAACTGAAGAAAGACTTAACATTGAACATTCCTGGATAGTCTTATTCAAGTCCACAAGACCCTTTAGCTGTAGTATTGCAACGGGCTTTGGCCTATGACTTTCCCTCCTGCCTGGCACATCCATCTTCATGTTTTTCTCACAGCGTATCCCACATGTCTCCTCTGCACATTCTCAAACCGTCTCAGCCTCCTCTCTCTCACCCTATCCCCAAACTGTCCTACTTGTGCTGTCCCTGTAATATACTCATTTTTCTTTACCTCTCATGCTCCTATAAATCTCTAAGTCTTTTCTTTTCAAGCTTTCTAGATCAAAGCACATATGATTACTTTTCATTACATCAGTCACACTCATAAATAGCACATAATCTCTAGCAGTCAAACCTTAAAGGCGGATTTTTTATTTTTTTTTATATAGTGTGACACCGGGATAAGCCAAAAGAAAACTCACACATATATATATATATATATATATATATATATATATATATATATATATATATATATATATATATATATATATATATATATATATATATATATATATATATATATATATATATATATATATATATATATATATATATATATCAAATAAAAATACATGAATTATATTTTACCCCTTTACCGGGACTCGAACCTAAGACAAGTAATTACTGTGCCAAGGCGCTCCCAAATACACCACTGAAGGTCTAAGAAATAAGCCAACTTTACAGCTAACTTCTATACTAGGAATGAACGCAGTCTTTCTTAATGCCTCTTTGTTCATATTACAGCTTTTTCCAACTTCACTCGTGGCATTTATTTCACATTTAATTCAAATCCCAATCTAAATAGGCATCAATAATTATCAAATAAACACATTAACATGTGAAAACATGAATCATGTTTTACCCCTTGATCGGGATTCGAACCTAAGACACATTATTACTGTGCCAAGGCGCAGTCAATTACACCACTGAAGGTCTAAGAAAGAATCCAAACTTACGGCTAACTGCTATACTTGGAATGAATGGATTCGTTCTGAATGCCTATTGGTCATATTACTGCTTCTCCCAACCTCACTCGTGGCTTCGTTTTCACATTTACTTCAAATCCCAATCAAAATAGGCATAAAAAATAATCAAACTCATTAACATATGTGAAACACATGAATCATATATTACCTCTTGACCAGGACTCGAAACTAATACACATAATTATTGTGCCAAAGTGCTATTAAATGCGAAAACGAAGCCACAGGTGAAGTTGGCAGAAGCTGTAATATAAACAAAAAGGCAATCAAAGAATGCAGTCATTTATAATATAGCAGTGAGCTGTAAAGTTGTCTTCTTTCTTAGATTTTCATTGGTATAGTTGATAGCACCTTGGGACATTAATTATGTGTCTTAGTTTCGAGTCCTGGTCAAGGGGTAAGATTTGATTTATGTTTTCACATATGTTAATGTGTTTATTTGATTATTATTGATGCCTGTTTAGACTGAGATTTGAATTAAATGTGGAAACGAAGTCACGAATGAGATTGGGAGAAGCAGTTATTTAAAAAAAATGCATTCAGAAAGAATTCGTTCATTCCTAGTATAGCAGTTAGCTGTAAGGTTAGCTTTATCCTTAGACCTTCAGTGGTGTAGTTGATAGTGCCTTGGCACAGTAATTATGTGTCTTAGGTTCGTAACTTGGCCAAGGGATGAAATATAATTAACTTTTTCATATATGTTAATGTGTTTATTTGATATATATATATATATATATATATATATATATATATATATATATATATATATATATATATATATATATATATATATATATATATATATATATATATATATATATATATATATATATATATATATATATATATATATATATATATATATATATATATATATATATATATATATATATATATATATATATATATATATATATATATATATATATATATATATATATATATATATATATATATATACTGTATAGAGATAAAAAGGCACGCACACAAATACATTCTTTTTCTCTTCTTCTTTCTATATTCTGTGAGAGGGAGAACATAAAAATGAGGCCATCTCTGTCCCAAACCTTTCCCACCCATGGGTCGGGAGGAGGGGTAGCTATTAGGAGACTAAAACAGAAAATCAAGGATTTAGAGGCAATGGTTATAAGCCTTGATGATAAAATTCGGAATATGGATAGAGAAATGAAAGAGAATGAAACACTCAGAGAGGAAATAAGATGTTTGGAGGAAGCAAATAAAGCACAAGGGCAGGAGAGAAAGGAACTAGAAAAAAGAATAAAGAAGCTGGAAGGGGAAAAGAGTGAACTAGAAACTAGAATTTCTAAACAAGAAGATAAAAACAAACAGCTAAATGACAACCTAAATGAATTAGATGTTAGTTCACTGTTCTCTTCTGAGAGAGACGAGATTGCAGCTTGGAATGTCCAGATTAAGGAAAACATTGAACAGTTCAGAAAAGAGTTCCAGGAGCTGAATATGGAAAATGATGCCATGAAAACTTCCTTTGCTGATGCATTAAAGGGGAATGTGGCAGTAAAAGAGGCTGTAAAGGTGGTGACACTGGAAAACATACAAACAGTTGACTATAAAGAGACTGTAATCGAAAAAATGAAAGACGTTGTGATGGAAAGGGCAAACCCACTCATCAAACAGGCACTTGATAAAGAGAAGACAGTGGTAATCTCAGGCATAAGCGAATCCCAGGAGCCAACATGGCAGGGGAGACTTGAAGAAAATAAAGTAGGGTTGTAGACCTGATAAGAAAGCTTGGAGTAGTTTGTGGTCCTGAGGATATTGTAAACATACACCACCTAGGCAAATATTCGAGGGAAGGAAAGCCGAGACCAACAAAAGTAACCTTTGAGAGAGGGGAAACATGTAGGGAAATATTGTTGAGAAAAATAAGTTTTGACCTTCAAGAATTCAAAGAAGTGTTCATTAGACGATACAGAACACAGGAAGAGATGGGAAAGATCAAAAACTTGTTGGAAGAGGCAAGAAGGTTAAATGAGGAAAGAAATGAAGAAGAGAAGAAAAATTTTCATTTCAGAGTTCTTCCAGACAAAGGGGAGATAAAAAAGATAATGAAAGAAGATCAGGGGATGGGGCCTCATTAAGATTGTTATACACAAATGCTGATGGATTAGCTGGTAAGGCAGTAGAATTAAAAGATAGGATTCACAACAGTAAGGCAGATATAGTAGCAATTACAGAGACTAAGTTGAGTGAGGACATAAACAGTGTCACAGTTTTTCCTAAGGGCTTCAGAATATTAAGGGTTGAAAGATCTGAGAGGACTGGTGGAGGGATAGCACTGCTCATAAGTGAAAGGATTCAAGTTGAAGAAATAAACTTGGCTATAGAAAGTGAGTTCAAGGAATTTCTTGTTGCTCGCATAAATACAGGGTCAGAGAGCATAATAATTACTTGTATACAACCCACCATGGAACCAGAATAGGCTAGAAGTTTATGAGGAAAGTCATATAGGTAGTATTGAAGTCATAAACTCAGTTGTTAACATGGCACGGGAGAGAAAATGAAGGATTTTGATTATTGGAGATTTTAATCATAAAGAGATAGATTGGATAAATCTTGACCCACACAGTGGTGAGGACCCATTCAGGGCAAGATTCCTAGATTGCGTACAAGGGAATTTCCTACACCAACATGTAATGGAACCAATGAGGGCCAGGGGTGGGGATGAGCCATCACTACTTGATCTCGTATTCACAGATAATGTGTTGGATATTGAAATAATTGAGTATGAACCACCAATTGGAAAGAGTGACCACTCTGTGTTGTTGATGGAGTATATCATTGAAGATATTCTGCCTGAGAGTAGAGGCACTGAGGACATGAGGCTGAACTATCCGAAAGGAGATTACATCAGAATGAATGAGCTTTTTGCAGCTATTGACTGGAGAACCTTATTTTACAACAAATCTGTACAAGAAATGTATGACATCTTTTGTGAGAAATATGGGAAGAGAGTAGATTGCTGCATACCTGTCACCAAAGTAAGTGTAATTCATGCCAGAGAGAAATGGATCGATAATGAGTGTAAAAGAGATAAGGAGTGGAGAGACAAATGCTGGAAAAGGTATAGGAGGAGAAAAAACATAAATGCCTGGTAAGCTTACAAAAGAGAAAGAATTGACTACCTAAGCAAAGGGAGAGAGGCAGAGAGAGACTATGAGAGGGACATCACCAGGAAGGCTAAAGAAAATCCCAAGCTTTTCCACAGCTTTATCAGAGGAAAACTGAAGGTAAAAGAACAGGTTTTAAGGCTAAAGAGAGCGGATGGAAGCATCACTGAGACGGATGAAGAGATCTGCAAAGAATTGAACAAGGAGTTTCAGTCAGTATTTACAGTAGAAAATACCCCACCCCCTCAGATTGCAGAGATAGAAGCTCAAGGGCCGGTATTAGAGAACATCAACCTTACAGCCACAGAGGTATGCAAAGCGCTGATGGATTTAGATGTTCATAAAGCTACAGGTCCTGATGATATATCCCCTCATGTACTTAAAAAATGCGCAATCTCAATATCAGTGGCACTAAGTATCATATTTAAAAAGTCACTGGAGTCAGGGGAGATTCCAAGATGCTGGAAACAAGCAAATGTGATACCTATCTTCAAAAGGGGAAGGAGGGATACGGCTCTGAACTATAGACCAGTTTCCTTGACCAGCATAGTTTGCAAAGTTATGGAGAAACTACTAAGGAAACATATCTCTTTTCACTTGGAATCCTTCAACTTTTTATCAGTGAGGCAACATGGCTTCAGAGATGGTAGATCAACAGTAACAAACTTATTAGAATTTTATGATGAGGTAAGCCGAATCTTACAGGAAAGAGAGGGCTGGGCAGATTGCATATTCCTAGACTTCCAGAAAGCGTTTAACACTGTTCCACATGGGAGACTTATTAGGAAGCTGCAAGCAATGGCTAGAATAGGTGGAAATATCTTGGATTGGATAAAAAATTACTTAGAAGGAAGGGAACAGAGGGTTAGAGTAAGACACTCAGTGTCTGAATGGAGAAGACTTAGTAGTGGAGTTCCACGGGGTTCAGTTTTAGGGCCACTTTTGCTCCTTGTATATGTAAATGACTTGCCAGAGTCTGTAAATTCATTCATGAATATGTTTGCAGATGATGCAAAGATTGTGAAGGCAGTAGGAAATGAGAACAATGGTAGAGAACTTCATGAGGATCTAAATAGTCTGCATGAGTGGTCAGAAAAGTGGCTAATGAAATTCAATACTTCAAAATGTAAGGTAATGAGAATGGGTACAAGTGCAAGAAGGCCCAAGCTTGACTACTCGGTGGCTGGAGTACAACTTCAAGAGACAGAAAATGAGAGAGATCTAGGAGTAAACATACTGGCCTATTTGTCTCCAGAAATACATATAAATGGCATAGTAAGGGCAGCATATACCTTCTTATCAAATGTAAGGGTAGCCTTCAGGCACATGAACAAGGAAATGTTCAGAAATATTTATGTAACCTATGTGAGGCCAAAACTCGAATATGCAGCCCCCTTTTGGAATCCACACTTGAAAAAGCACATAGCTAAGCTTGAAAAAGTTCAAAGACATGCCACGAAACTGGTGCCAGAAATACGCAATCTCAGTTATGATGAGAGGCTGAGGGAATTAGACTTACCATCACTCGAAGCTAGAAGATTGAGGGGGGATATGGTGACAATCTTTAAATTCCTTCATGGTTACGATAGAGTGGATAGGGATCGATATTTTGATATGGCTGGCTCTAGAACTAGAGGTCATAGTTTGAAGCTTCGTAAGAAAACTTCTTTGCAGGATGTAAGGAAATACTTTTTCAGTGTAAGAGTAGTTGATAATTGGAATTGGCTAAGCGAGGAGGTAATTAATGCTATCTCAATCCATAGTTTTAAGGACAGGTATGATAAGTATCACTATATATAAAATGGAACCGATCAGGAGACGGGTACATACGAGCTTTGGGCTCTTTCCCGTAAACACAATTAGGTAAATATGAATGTCCCCCTAAAAAAGCACATAGCTAAGCTTGAAAAAGTTCAAAGACATGCCACGAAACTGGTGCCAGAAATACGCAATCTCAGTTATGATGAGAGGCTGAGGGAATTAGACATACCATCACTCGAAGCTAGAAGATTGAGGGGGGATATGGTGACAGTCTTTAAATTCCTTCATGGATATGATAGAGTGGATAGGGATCGATATTTTGATATGGCTGGCTCTAGAACTAGAGGTCATAGTTTGAAGCTTTGTAAGAAAACTTTTTTGCAGGATGTAAGGAAATACTTTTTCAGTGTAAGAGTAGTTGATAATTGGAATTGGCTAAGCGAGTAGGTAGTTAATGCTATCTCAATCCATAGTTTCAAGGACAGGTATGATAAGTATCACTATGTATAAAATGGAACCGATCAGGAGACGGGAAGATACAAGCTTTGGGCTCTTTCCCGTAAACACAATTAGGTAAATAGGAATCCACACTTGAAAAAGCACATAGCTAAGCGTGAAAAAGTTCAAAGACATGCCACGAAACTGGTGCCAGAAATACGCAATCAGTTATGATGAAAGGCTGAGGGAATTAGACATACCATCACTCGAAGCTAGAAGATTGAGGGGGGATATGGTGACAGTCTTTAAATTCCTTCATGGATATGATAGAGTGGATAGGGATCGATATTTTGATATGGCTGGCTCTAGAACTAGAGGTCATAGTTTGAAGCTTTGTAAGAAAACTTCTTTGCAGGATGTAAGGAAATACTTTTTCAGTGTAAGAGTAGTTGATAATTGGAATTAGCTAAGCGAGGAGGTAGTTAATACTATCTCAATCCATAGTTTTAAGGACAGGTATGATAAGTATCACTAAGTATAAAATGGAACCGATAAGGAGACGGGAAGATACGAGCTTTGGGCTCTTTCCCGTAAACACAATTAGGTAAATATGAATATTCTCCTAAAAAAGCACATAGCTAAGCTTGAAAAAGTTCAAAGACATGCCACGAAACTGGTGCCAGAAATACGCAATCTCAGTTATGATGAGAGGCAGAGGGAATTAGACATACCATCACTCGAAGCTAGAAGATTGAGGGGGGGATATGGTGACAGTCTTTAAATTCCTTCATGATTATGATAGAGTGGATAGGGATCGATATTTTGATATGGCTGGCTCTAGAACTAGAGGTCATAGTTTGAAGCTTGGTAAGAAAACTTCTTGGCAGGATGTAAGGAAATACTTTTTCAGTGTAAGAGTAGTTGATAACTGGAATTGGCTAAGCGAGTAGGTAGTTAATGCTATCTCAATCCATAGTTTTAAGGACAGGTATGATAAGTATCATTAAGTATAAAATGGAACCGATCAGGAGACGGGAAGATACGAGCTTTGGGCTCTTTCCCGTAAACACAATTAGGTAAATAGGAATCCACCCTTGAAAAAGCACGTAGCAAAGCTTGAGAAAGTTCAAGGACATGCCACGAAACTGGTGCCAGAAATACGCAATCTCAGTTATGATGAGAGGCTGAGGGAATTAGACTTACCATCACTCGAAGCTAGAAGATTGAGGGGGGGATATGGTGACAGTCTTTAAATTCCTTCATGGTTATGATAGAGTGGATAGGGATCGATATTTTGATATGGCTGGCTCTAGAACTAGAGGTCATAGTTTGAAGCTTGGTAAGAAAACTTCTTTGCAGGTTGTAAGGAAATACTTTTTCAGTGTAAGAGTAGTTGATGATTGGAATTGGCTAAGCGTGGAGGTAGTTAGTGCTATCTCAATCCATAGTTTTAAGGACAGGTATGATAAGTATCACTAAGTATAAGAAGATACGAGCTTTGGGCTCTTTCCCGTAAACACAATTAGGTAAATATGAATATCCACCTAAAAAAGCACATAGCTAAGCTTGAAAAAGTTCAAAGACATGCCACGAAACTGGTGCCAGAAATACGCAATCTCAGTTATGATGAGTAGCTGAGGGAATTAGACTTACCATCACTCGAAGCTAGAAGATTGATGGGGATATGGTGACAGTCTTTAAATTCCTTCATGGATATGATAGAGTGGATAGGGATCGATATTTTGATATGGCTGGCTCTAGAACTAGAGGTCATAGTTTGAAGCTTGGTAAGAAAACTTCTTTGCAGGTTGTAAGGAAATACTTTTTCAGTGTAAGAGTAGTTGATAATTGGAATTGGCTAAGCGTGGAGGTAGTTAATGCTATCTCAATCCATAGTTTTAAGGACAGGTATGATAAGTATCACTAAGTATAAAATGGAACCGATCAGGAGACGGGAAGATACGAGCTTTGGGCTTTTTCCCGTAAACACAATTAGGTAAGTATGAATATCCACCTAAAACAGCACATAGCTAAGCTTGAAAAAGTTCAAAGACATGCCACGAAAGTGGTGCCAGAAATACGCAATCTCAGTTATGATGAGAGGCTGAGGGAATTAGACTTACCATCACTCGAAGCTAGAAGATTGAGGGGGGGATATGGTGACAGTCTTTAAATTCCTTCATGGTTATGATAGAGTGGATAGGGATCGATATTTTGATATGGCTGGCTCTAGATTAGAGGTCATAGTTTGAAGCTTGGTAAGAAAACTTCTTTGCAGGTTGTAAGGAAATACTTTTATGACAGCTTTAAATTCCTTCATGGATAGAGTGGATAGGGATCGATATTTTGATATGGCTGGCTCTAGAACTAGAGGTCATAATTTGAAGCTTTGTAAGAAACTTCTTTGCAGGATGTAAGGAAATACTTTTTCAGGGTAAGAGTAGTTGATAACTGGAATTGGCTAAGCGAGGAGGTAGTTAATGCTATCTCAATCCTTAGTTTTAAGGACAGGTATGATAAGTATCACTAAGTATAAAATGGAACCGATCAGGAGACGGGAAGATACGAGCTTTGGGCTCATTCCCGTAAACACAATTAGGTAAATATGAATATCCACACTAGAAAAAGCACATAGCTAAGCTTGAAAAAGTTCAAGGACATGCCACGAAACTGGTGCCAGAAATACGCAATCTCGGTTATGATGTGAGGCTGAGGGAACTAGACTTACCATCACTCGTAGCTAGAAGATTGAGGGGGGGGGGATATGGTGACAGTCTTTAAATTCCTTCATGGATATGATAGAGTGGATAGGGATCGATATTTTGATATGGCTGGCTCTAGAACTAGAGGTCATAATTTGAAGCTTTGTAAGAAAACTTCTTTGCAGGATGTAAGGAAATACTTTTTCAGGGTAAGAGTAGTTGATAACTGGAATTGGCTAAGCGAGGAGGTAGTTAATGCTATCTCAATCAATAGTTTTAAGGACAGGTATGATAAGTATCACTAAGTATAAAATGGAACCGATCAGGAGACGGGAAGATACGAGCTTTGGGCTCCTTCCCGTAAACACAATTAGGTAAATAGGAATCCACACTTGAAAAAGCACATAGCTAAGCTTGAAAAAGTTCAAGGACATGCCACGAAACTGGTGCCAGAAATACGCAATCTCGGTTATGATGAGAGGCTGAGGGAACTAGACTTACCATCACTCGAAGCTAGAAGATTAAGGGGGGGGGATATGGTGACTGTCTTTAAATTCCTTCATGGTTATGATAGAGTGGATAGGGATCGATATTTTGATATGGCTGGCTCTAGAACTAGAGGTCATAATTTAAAGCTTGGTAAGAAAACTTCTTTGCAGGATGTAAGGAAATACTTTTTCAGTGTAAGAGTAGTTGATAATTGGAATTGGCTAAGCGAGGAGGTAGTTAATGCTATCTCAATCCTTAGTTTTAAGGACAGGTATGATAAGTATCACAAGTATAAAATGGAACTGATCATGAGACGGGAAGATACGAGCTTTGTTCTCTTTCCCGTAAACACAATTAGGTAAATAGGAATCCACACTTGAAAAAGCACATAGCTAAGCTTGAAAAAGTTCAAGGACATGCCACGAAACTGGTGCCAGAAATACGCAATCTCAGTTATGATGAGAGGCTGAGGGAACTAGACTTACCATCACTCGAAGCTAGAAGATTAAGGGGGGGATATGGTGACTGTCTTTAAATTCCTTCATGGTTATGATAGAGTGGATAGGGATCGATATTTTGATATGGCTGGCTCTAGAACTAGAGGTCATAATTTAAAGCTTGGTAAGAAAACTTCTTTGCAGGATGTAAGGAAATACTTTTTCAGTGTAAGAGTAGTTGATAATTGGAATTGGCTAAGCGAGGAGGTAGTTAATGCTATCTCAATCCTTAGTTTTAAGGACAGGTATGATAAGTGTCACAAGTATAAAATGGAACCGATCATGAGACGGGAAGATACGAGCTTTGGGCTCTTTCCCGTAAACACAATTAGGTAAATATGAATATCCACCTAAAAAAGCACATAGCTAAGCTTGAAAAAGTTCAAAGACATGCCACGAAACTGGAGCCAGAAATACGCAATCTCAGTTATGATGAGTGGCTGAGGGAATTAGACTTACCATCACTCGAAGCTAGAAGATTGAGGGGGGATATGATGACAGTCTTTAAATTCCTTCATGGATATGATAGAGTGGATAGGGATCGATATTTTGATATGGCTGGCTCTAGAACTAGAGGTCATAATTTGAAGCTTTGTAAGAAAACTTCTTTGCAGGATGTAAGGAAATACTTTTTCAGTGTAAGAGTAGTTGATAATTGGAATTGGCTAAGCGAGGAGGTAGTTAATGCTATCTCAATCCATAGTTTTAAGGACAGGTATGATAAGTATCACTAAGTATAAAATGGAACCAATCAGGAGACGGGAAGATACGAGCTTTGGGCTCTTTCCAGTAAACACAATTAGGTAAATAGGAATCCACACTTGAAAAAGCATATAGCTAAGCTTGAAAAAGTTCAAAGATATGCCACGAAACTGGTGCCAGAAATGCGCAATCTCAGTTATGATGAGAGGCTGAGGGAATTAGACTTGCCATCACTCGAAGCTAGAAAATTGAGTGGGGATATGGTTACAGTCTTTAAATTTCTTCATGTTTATGATAGAGTGGATAGGGATCGATATTTTGATATGGCAGGCTCTAGAACTAGAGGTCATAGTTTGAAGCTTCGTAAGAAAACTTCTTTGCAGGATGTAAGGAAATACTTTTTCAGTGTAAGAGTAGTTGATAATTAGAATTCACTAAGCGAGGAGGTAGTTAATGCTATTTGAATCCATAGTTTTAAGGACAGGTATGATAAGTATCACCAAGTATAAAATGGAACCAATCAGGAGACGGGAAGATACGAGCTTTGTGCTCTTTCCCGTAAACACAATTAGGTAATCACACATGTTCAGAAGTATTTTGTAACCTATGCAAGGCCCAAACTCGAATATGCAGCCCCCTTTTGGAATCCGCACTTGAAAAAGCACATAGCTATGCTTGAAAAAGTTCAAAGACATGCCACGAAACTGGTGCCAGAAGTACGTAATCTCAGTTATGATGAGAGGCTGAGGGACTTAGACTTACCATCACTCGAAGTTAGGAGATTGAGGGGGGATATGGTGACAGAGTTTAAATTCCTTCATGGGTATGATAGAGTGGATAGGGATCGATAGTTTGATATGGCAGGCTCTAGAACTAGAGGTCATAGTTTGAAGCTTCGTAAGAAAACTTCTTTGCAGAATGTAAGGAAATACTTCTTCAGTTTAAGAGTAGTTGATAATTGGAATTCGCTAAGCGAGGAGGTAGTTAATGCTATCTCAATCAATAGTATTAAGGAGAGGTATGATAAGCATCACTAAGTAGAAAATGGAATCAATCACAAGACAGGAAGATACGAGCTTTGGGCTCTTTCCCGTAAACACAATTAAGTAATCACCCACCACCCCCACACACACACATCCTTCAACTTTTTGTCAGTGAGGCAACATGGCTTCAAAGAAGGTAGATCAACAGTAACAAACTTATTAGAAAGTGTTTGACACTGTTCCACATGGGAGACTTATTATGAAGCTGCAAGCAATGGCTAGAATAGATGGAAATGTCTTGAAATGGATAAAAACTTACTTAGAAGGAAGGGAGCAGAGGGTTATAGTAAGACACTCAGTGTCTGAATGGAGAAGATTTAGTAGTGGAGTTCCACAGGGTTCAGTTTTAGGGCCACTTTAGCTCCTTGTATATGTAAATGACCTACCAGAGTCTGTAAATTCATTCATGAATAAGTTTGCAGATGATGCAAAGATTGTGAAGGAAGTAGGAAACGAGAACAATGGTAGAGAACTTCAGGGAGATCTAAATAGTCTGCAAGAGTGGTCAGAAAAGTGGCTAATGAAATTCAGTACTTCAAAATGTAAGGTAATGAGAATGGGTACAAGTGCAAGAAGGACAAAGCTTGACTACTCGATGGCTGGAGTACAACTTCAAGAGACAGAAAATGAGAGAGATCTAGGAGTAAACATACTAGCAGATTTGTCTCCAGAAATACATATAAATGGCATAGTAAGGGCAGCATATGCATTCCTATCAAATGTAAGGGTAGCGTTCAGGCACATGGACAAGGAAATGTTCAGAAATATTTATGTAACCTATGTGAGGCCAAAACTCGAATATACAGCCCCCTTTTGGAATCCACACTTGCAAAAGCACATAGCTAAGCTTGAAAAAGTTCAAAGACATGCCACGAAACTGGTGCCAGAAATACGCAATCTCAGTTATGATGAGAGGCTGAGGGAATTAGACTTACCATCACTTGAAGCTAGAAGATTGAGGGGGGGATATGGTGACAGTCTTTAAATTCCTTCATGGTTATGATAGAGTGGATAGGGATCGATATTTTGTCATGGCAGGCTCTAGAACTAGAGGTCATAGTTTGAAGCTTCGTAAGAAAACTTCTTTGCAGGATGTAAGGAAATACTTTTTCAGTGTAAGAGTAGTTACTAATTGGAATTCGCCAAGCAAGGAGGTAGTTAATGCTATCTCAATCCATAGTTTTAAGGACAGGTATGATTAGTATCACTAAGTAGAAAATGGAACCGATCAGGAGACGGGAAGATACGAGCTTTGGGCTCTTTCCCGGGAACACAATTAGGTAATCACATATATATTGAGTTAAATGTCAAGTCTGATCCTGTGATAACATATCTTGGTTAGCAAGTGAGTTTATCAGTTAAGAAGAATATATAGCAGAAACTGGTGGGTGCCTCCTCGGACACAAATTCGAATTTTCCTTCAGGTTTGACTTTGTTTTTCTTGCATTTTTTTCTTTTTCTTTTTATCCTCAAATTACCATAGTAAAATTTTTAAGTTAAGATGTGTGTTACCAGAAAAGAGATAAACTGAGTCATTAAATAGCACTTATATGGAGATATAAAAATTCTGTGTGAAGCTTAAATAAAAGTTTTTCCCTCTTTTTTCTCTCTTTCTCTTCTTCTTTCTATATTCTGTGAGAAACAGAACATAAAAATGAGGCCATCTCTGTCCCAAACCTCTCTCACCCATGGGTCGGGAGGAGGGGTAGCAATTAGGAGACTAAAACAGAAAATCAAGGATTTAGAGGCAATGGTTATAAGCATTGATGATAAAATTCGGAATACGGATAGAAAAATGAAAGAGAATAAAACACTCAGAGAGGAAATAAGATGTTTGGAGGAAGCAAATAAAGCACAAGGGCAGGAGAGAAAGGAACTAGAAAAAAGAATAAAGAAGCTGGAAGGGGAAAAGAGTGAACCAGAAACTAGAATTTCTAAACAAGAAGATAAAAACAAACAGCTAAATGAATTAGATGTTAGTTCACTTCTCTCTTCTGAGAGGGACGAGATTGCAGCTTGGAATGTCCAGATTAAGGAAAACATTGAACAGTTTAGAAAAGAGTTCCAGGAGCTGAATATGGAAAATGATGCCATGAAAACTTCCTTTGATGATGCACTAAAGGGGAATGTGGCAGTAAATGAGGCTGTAAAGGTGGTGGCACTGGAAAACATACAAACAGTTGACTATAAGGAGACAGTAATCAAAAAAATGAAACACATTGTGATGGAAAGGACAAACCCACTCATCAAATAGGCACTTGATAAAGAGAAGACAGTGGTAATCTCAGGCATAAGCGAATCCCAGGAGCCAACATGGCAGGGGAGACTTGAAGAAAATAAAGCTAGGGTTGTAGACCTGATAAGAAAGCTTGGAGTAGTTTGTAGTCCTGAGGATATTGTAAACATACACCACCTAGGCAAATATTCGAGGGAAGGAAAGCAGAGACCAGCAAAAGTAACCTTTGAGAGAGGGGAAACATGTAGGGAAATATTGTTGAGAAAAAAAAGTCTAAAAGACCTTCAAGAATTCAAAGAAGTGTTCATTAGACAATACAGAACACTGGAACAGATGGGAAAGATCAAAAACTTGTTGGAAGAGGCAAGAAGGTTAAATGAGGAAAGGAATGAAGAAGAGAAGAAAAATTTTCATTTCAGAGTTCTTCCAGACAAAGGGAAGATAAAGAAGATAATGACAGAAGATCAGGGGATGGGGCCTCATTAAGATTGTTATACACAAATGCTGATGGATTAGCTGGTAAGGCAGTAGAATTAAAAGATAGGATTCACAACAGTAAGGCAGATATAGTAGCAATTACAGAGACTAAGTTGAGTGAGGACATAAACATTGTCACAGTTTTTCCTAAGGGCTTCAGAATATTAAGGGTTGAAAGATCTGAGAGGACTGGTGGAGGGATAGCACTGCTCATAAGTGAAAGGATTCAAGTTGAAGAAATAAACTTGGCTATAGAAAGTGAGTTCAAGGAATTTCTTGTTGCTCGCATAAATACTGGGTCAGAGAGCATAATAATAACTGTTGTACATAACCCACCAAGGAACCAGAATAGGCTAGAAGTTTATGAGGAAAGTCATATAGGTACTATTGATGTCATAAACTCGGTTGTTAACATGGCACGGGAGAGAAAATGTAGGATTTTGATTATGGGAGACTTTAATCATAAAGAGATAGATTGGATAAATCTTGACCCACACAGTGGTGAGGTACCATTCAGGGCAAGATTCCTAGATTGCGTACAAGGGAATTTCCTACACCAACATGTAATGGAACCAACGAGGGCCAGGGGTGGGGATGAACCATCACTACTTGATCTAGTATTCACAGATAATGTGTTGGATACTGAAAAAATTGAGTATGAACCACCAATTGGAAAGAGTGACCACTGTGTGTTGTTGATGGAGTATATCATTGAAGATATTCTGCCTGAGAGTAGAGGCACTGAGGACATGAGGAGGAACTATCCAAAAGGAGATTACATCAAAATAAATGAGCTTTTTGCAGTTATTGACTGGAGAACCTTATTTTACAACAAATCTGTACAAGAAATGTATGACATCTTTTGTGAGAAATATGGGAAGATAGTAGATTTCTGCATACCTGTCACCAAAGTAGGTGTAATTCATACCAGAGAGAAACGGTTTGATAATGAGTGTAAAAGAGTTAAGGAGTGGAGAGACAAATGCTGGAATAGGCATAGGAGGAGAAAAAATATAAATGCCTGGCAAACCTACAAAAGAGCAAGAAATGACTACCTAAGTAAAAGGAGAGAGGCAGAGAGAAACTATGAGGGGGGCATCACCAGGAAGGCTAAAGAAAATCCCAAGCTTTTCCACAGCTTTATCAGAGGAAAACTGAAGGTAAAAGAACAGGTTTTAAGGCTAAAGAGAGCGGATGGAAGCATCACTGAGACGGATGAAGAGATCTGCAAAGAATTGAACAAGGAGTTTCAGTCAGCATTTACAGTAGAAAATACCCCAACCCCTCAGATTGCAGAGATAGAAGCTCAAGGGCCGGTATTAGAGAACATCAACCTTACAGCCACAGAGGTATGCAAAGCGCTGATGGATTTAGATGTTCATAAAACTACAGGTCCTGATGACATATCAACTTATGTACTTAAAAAATGCGCAAACTCAATATCAGTGGCACTAAGTATCATATGCAAAAAGTCACAGGAGTCAGGGGAGATTCCAAGATGCTGGAAACAAGCAAATGTAATACCTATCTTCAAAAAGGGAAGGAGGGATACGGCTCTGAACTATAGACCACTTTCCTTGACCAGCAAAGTTTGCAAAGTTATGGAGAAACTACTAAGGAAACATATCTCTCTTCACTTGGAATCCTTCAACCTTTTGTCAGTGAGGCAACATGGCTTCAGAGATGGTAGATCAACAGTAACAAGCTTATTAGAATTTTATGATGAGGTAAGCCGAATCTTACAGGAAAGAGAGGGCTGGGCAGATTGCGCATTCCTAGACTTCCAGAAAGCGTTGACACTGTTCTACATGGGAGACTTATTAGGAAGCTGCAAGCAATGGCTAGAATAGGTGGAAATGTCTTGGAATGGATAAAAACTTACTTAGAAGGTAGGGAACAGAAGGTTAGAGTAAGACAGACACTCAGTGTCTGAATGGAGAAGAGTTAGTAGTGGAGTTCCACGGGGTTCAGTTTTAGGGCCACTTTTGTTCCTTGTATATGTAAATGACCTACCAGAGTCTGTAAATTCATTCATGAATATGTTTGCAGATGGTGCAAAGATTGTGAAGGAAGTAGGAAACGAGAACAATGGTATAGAACTTCAGGAGGATCTAAATAGTCTGCATGAGTGGTCAGAAAAGTGGCTAATGAAATTCAATACTTCAAAATGTAAGGTAATGAGAATGGGTACAAGTGCAAGAAGGACAAAGCTTGACTACTCAGTGGCTGGAGTACAACTTCAAGAGACAGAGAATGAGAGAGATCTAGGAGTAAACATACTGGACTATTTGTCTCCAGAAATACATATAAATGGCATAGTGAGGGCAGCATATGCATTCTTATCAAATGTAAGGGTAGCCTTGAGGCACATGGACAAGGTAATGTTCAGAAATATTTATGTAACCTATGTGAGGCTAAAGCTCGAATATACAGCCCCCTTTTGGAATCCACACATGAAAAAGCACATAGCTAAGCTTGAAAAAGTTCAAAGACATGCCACGAAACTGGTGCCAGAAATACGCAATTTCAGTTATGATGAGAGGCTGAGGGAATTGGACTTACCATCACTTGAAGCTAGAAGATTGAGGGGAAATATGGTGACAGTCTTTAAATTCCTTCATGGTTATGAAAGAGTGGATAGGGATCGATATTTTGATATGGCTGACTCTAGAACTAGAGGTCATAGTCTGAAGCTTGGTAAGAAAACTTCTTTGCAGGATGTAAGGAAATACTTTTTCAGTGTAAGAGTAGTTGATAATTGGAATTTGCTAAGCGAGGAGGTACTTTATGCTATCTCAATCAATAGGTTTAAGGGCAGGTATGATAAGTATCACTAAGTATAAAATGGAACTGATCAGGAGACGGGATGATACGAGTTTTGGGCTCTTTCCCGTAAACACAATTAGGTAAGTGTGACAGAGTGTTTCGCTCAAAGTCACCAGAGGCTGTTAGATGCCTTATTAAATAAATTAGTAACTTAACTGTTATTTTCTAACTAAAAAAAATAATTCCCTCTTCTTGACTTTTGCAGATTATGATTATTTGCAATTTATGTTTTAGCTTATAGCTAATTTTAAATATACCTTATTTACTCTTCTTGAACGTGTAGAAGTATAGTCCCGATATAAAGGCTGCTCCTATTTTCTGTCTCTTACGAGCCAAGAACGTTCTGGAGATTGTTTACCAGTAACCTAACTTTTCATTATTATTCTCATTTTATTTTTTTAGCTTCCACTTGTTGCACCTAAAAATACTGTCTCTCCCTTGCATCTCTGCTATAATTGCCTGCCAGGGACCACCACTAAAGTAGTTCTAAAATGATATCAGAGCCAGTTACTGCTCTAGAAATGTATCCTACAGATGAACTCACCAGGAGGGAGAATGAGGCCTCCTCGGTTGGTGCCCAAATTTCCAAGAGGCAACATCTCGCCTGAGAAGTCTAAGTTTATTTCAAACCTTATTTACGTGGCATCTTCACAGGAATTCATCTGGAACAACAAGTGTCCTGTATTCTACTCTGCCTGTATGACAGAGGTAATCGTTGAGTTGAGGCCAAAGTCTTGGCATACGTCCGTAGTGCCGGGAAACGAAATCGTGCTTACCACCTCAGGGATTCAAGGCAGCATTTCATAAAATTTAATTTGAGAAATTTTATTCAATTCTTTTAATGTCATTGCATTTCCAAAATTAAAAGAAAGTTGAATTCTGAGTTTCATTTAACCGAGCCATGGAAAAATGAATGGGGTGTTCAAGTACAAATATCTGTCCTGTCTGTTTGTGAGCTCTTAACCGAGCTCGGTACTTGAGTCCCCTTAGTAAAACAGAATCTTAACAACACTCAACCATCTTAACCCCAACAAGATTGGCGCCTGAAGAGGGACCCGGACAGACAGACTGATTTTATAAATTTTTTTTTAATTTGCTTTTTAACATTGTACATGAAACCCGATTACCATTGGCTCGATTATTGAAATGAATGAATTATAGGCTGCACATGAAAATTTTCGCGCTAGAGACGTTGCGCATAAGAATTCTTTTTTATTTTCAATATTGATTATGGTAAACAATATTTCAGGAAATCTACATGAGATTATGTGGTAACAGACTTAAGAAATTTTGCATGACGAGAAGACGTGTTATTTAAAATTTAATTTATTTGCGTGATAAGATTGAGTTTAAAGCAATCGTGTTTTATATATCCGTTAAAGGGTGATACTTGTTAGGAATTGTTTATATTTCCTTGGGATTTAGGAATTGGGAGAAAGCATATTAAGTATTTTTGCTTATAATTGTGTTTTATATTCAAGCATTGACTGCTCATAGATTGGGAAGAAAAACTTTGGTGTCATTTATCGAGCCTAGGCTAAGCCTTTCATGTGTCTGAGTTGTCACATGAAAATAAATTTTCTCATTACTAGTAAAAATGTGTAATCTGGTTGCCTAGTAAGCTGTTAGCTTATCATTGGTGTATTTTGCATAGGATCTGTGTCCTTTTGGTAACACTCCAGAATTTTACTTACGACATTTTATTTGTGGGTACTGCCATATACGCGCTCATACGCAGGCACGACCGCTATACTGTACTTGTTTGTACTCTCAGGCACTGGGTGCTAGTCGGTAAAATTCGTTGTTGCTCATTCCTTTCATTTGCACCATAACCGCAGGTACTGACACATATTGCTGTTAAGCAGGCACGACTGCCATTCTGTATTGCCAGTGTTTCATTCACTGTTTTGCAACATTTTGCTGCTGTTGCACTTGATTGTATTTTGAGTCACTTTTATGGTGAGGTTTTGAGATCACCTTTACGTTTAAGTTTGAACTGTGGTGTTGAATTATTTTCTCTCCTCAGTGTTGTGTGGTTCTTTCTTTTTTTCTACTACTGTATTGTAGAGATTTTTTTTTTTTTTTGTGGTTGTTTTGGCACTTCGTTATTGACTGTTTAGGAAACCACCATGGAAACCAGGCAGTCACAGGAAACAAACATGGAAACCATCGAAACATTCGATGAGGAGCGTTACCTGGACATAATGATTGCTAGGGGTGAGAGATACGGTCTTCCCCCAGGCCAGAAGCTCTTTGAATGGGCTCATGAGAAGATGGTTGAACGCCGAAATAAGCTGGAGAAGAAAGCAAGTGATGAGGCACAAGCACAACGTGAACATGAGCTTGAGCTTGCTCGGCTTCGATTGGAATCCCCAGACAGTGGTCTTTCAGCCGGAAATGGAAACCAGCCTCGTGAGAGGCCCTCCCCAATACCGAAATACGAAGACGACGGCAGGCAACCGCTTGATACTTACATCCGCTCTTTCGAAAGTCTTGCGGCAGTTAACGAAGGCACAGAGGCTGAGAAGAGTCGTTGGCTGCTCGCCTCCATGCCACCCCGTCTGCTCGCCCTGGTCAGTGAACTCGACTAACTGAGGGACTATGAGAAAGTTAAAAGCACACTCCTGGCCTCACAGACCCTTTCACCAGCTGAGTGTCGTGCTAGGTATATTTCTGCTTTCCCATTGAAGGAGGAGAACTGTAGTAACTTTGGCAAACGCAAGGCTCGCCTCTTTAATGATTGGTTACGAGTTGCAAAGTGTCCTCGTGAGAAGTTGTATGTGTTCTTGATGTTTGATGCAATTGCCAATGAACTTCCTCCAGATGTTGTTGCATATGTAAGGACTCAGCTTAAGTCTGAGATCGACTACGAGAAAAGTTTAGCCGCTGTGGACGAGTACCTCCAGCACAACCAGCCTGGAGTACGTCTCTGTGATGTTATGAGGGCAAGAAGGGCCGATTCCAAGGTTCGTCCTCAGAGTTGTATCTCCCCCGTAGCAAGCCATGATTCTCACCGGAAAGGAGATCATAGGAACGGGAAGCACAAGGGCCCCTCGCAGAACTCACATCGTCCAGCACATCCTCCTTACACTCCTAAGCCTTATTACGGCCATGCACCCACACTCAAGAAGGATAACTCAGTAAGACCTAAGCCTCAGCAGTTCAGAAGCAAAGGCCATTACTCTGCTCCACCTTCCCAGGGTTTTCAGCAAAACTCTAAGAGCCACCACACTCCCTCACACAGCGGCGGCCCACAAAGCCGTCCGGCCACACACATGGCCCATGCTGTAGAAATAAGGCCAGAAAGGGCCACTGGGGATAACGCCGAGGTACCTACGTAAAAACTGGCCAATGTGGAACTCACCGAATGGGGTAATCCGCAGTTGATCCCAAAATGTCTAGGAACTATAAATGGTGTGGAAGTTGAGATAGCCCTCGACACAGGGGCCAATGGCATATTTGTTGACGAGAGATTCGTCAGGGATGAAGACTATACCGGCGAAGTCGTTCGTGTGCGGGTTGCTGAAGGAACACCCCAAATACAACGCTGCTGTGTCATTAACCTGGATTGCAAATACTACAAGGGAAAAGCCCCAGCTGTGGCAATGATTGGGCTTATGTACCCTGTCTTGATTGGTTGCGCACTGAACCTAGTTCCTATTTTTCAGGCTGACCTCTACCATAAGGACATTTCTCGTTATAACTCCCCTCGGGGGAAGTCACATGAAGCCATTTCAGCAGCAACTCCTGGCCTCAATGCCAAGAATATGGACGATTCTCCGACTGACTCCATTGAGTCTGCTGCAGTCAGTACACATAATGTGGAACGTGGAGAGTTTCCCCCTCTTTTACCAGATGATGCACCTCTAGAGCCATTGAAGTCCCGTCCAGACTTTGCCAAATTGCAGCAAGACTGCCCCAGCCTCAAACGCTGGATGCAGCAGGCCACTGAGGGAAGGACCTTCACAGCGAGAGGAGGAGGCCAGATCACTTACGCCCTTGAAGATGGAGTACTTCGTAGGCATGTGACTAAAGATGGCCACACCTTTAAACAGTTGGTGGTGCCCGCTTCGTTGCGCCGCCAGGCTATGTATGTGGCACACCAATTACCTCTGAGTGGACACAGGGGCAAAGCAAAAACTCGGCACGTCTTTCAGAAGGCTTTTGCATGGCCAAACATGTACGCCGAGGTAGACAGATATGTAGGCTCCTGCCCTGTCTGTCAATCCACCTCAACGGCACCGGTACCGAAAGTTCCCCTGGGGATAACTAAGCTCTCAGTGGAGCCATTTTCCAAGGTCGCTATTGACATATTAGGTCCTATTAATCCAGCTTCGTCCACGGGGAAACAGTTCCTCCTGGTATATGTTGACCTGGCAACAAGGTACCCAGATGCAGTGCCATTGTCTTCTATCACAACTGAAGCAGTCACTCATGCCCTATTTGAAATCTGCTCCAGGGTTGGCTTTCCTGAGCAGGTCACTTCTGACAGTGGAAGTCAGTTTACAAGTAGGCACTTTGAGGCTTTCTTTAACCTTTTAGAAATGAAGCACATTCGTACGAGTGTCTATCATGCCCAATCAAATGGAGCATGCGAACGCTATAACGGGACATTGAAGCGATGTTTGCGCAAGCTAGTGATAGATATACCTAGGCAGTGGGACAAGTACGTCCCTGCTGCACTTTTCTCCTTCAGAGACACGCCCCATGACACTACTGGATACTTGCCTTTCGAGCTGATTTATGGTCATAAGGTCAGAGGCCCAGTAGAATTCTTGGCAGAATGTTGGGATTCACCTACCATCGAAGATGACGATAGGGACGTCCATGAGTATATTTTGAAGTTTTCGTCTCACCTCAAAAAGGCTTGGAAAACTGCACAATTAGCCATTAAGGGTCACCAGCGGACTGCCAAGCTCCTCTTTGACAAGCGTGCGTGGCGTCGTGCCCTGACACCCGGAGATCGAGCTCTGTTACTTCTTCCAACAGATACCCGCAAGCTAATGCTACGCTGGAAACATACACTGTGGTACACCGGGTGACCCCTGACAATTATGTGCTAAATGTTGATGGCAATAACCGGAAATACCACATTAACCAGCTGAAGCTTTATTGTGAGGACCCGGAGGCCCAAAGGGATCCTGCGCTGGCGCTCCCAGCAACCCCTATAGATGCCCCCAGGATCAACAGAACCTCCGAGGCTCCAGCAACACAGGTGCTCCATTATAGCCACCCCTTACTTCCTATATTGGAATACTCCACCCTTGCAGTGGAGACAGACTTACGGGAGTGGAGTTTTTCGGAAGAAGCCCCTCTGGCCGCAGCCACCGCCCTTGCAATTGAAGACATAAGCTTAGCTTTTGATGATGGTAAGGATCCTGCCATTCCCACACACCGAAAGGAAAGTGTGAGTAATTGCATTATTAACTCCAGACTGCAACCGAAACAATGGGAACAGCTGAACAAGCTATTAGAGGACTATGAGAACGTCTTCAACGACCTCCCAGGCATTACCACTACCCTTGAGCATCATGTCAGATTGACTGACCCAGAGCCATTTCGGCATTCCTATGGTCTTCCCCACCAGCTGTCCTTACGGCTGAAGGAAGATCTTGACACTTGGGTCCGCCTCGGAATAGTTGAAAAGAGCATTTCGCCTTGGTGTTCGCCGTTACTGGAAGTGCGTAAGCGAGATGGCAGTCACAGGTTCTGCCTTGACTGTCGTAAGCTTAACTCCCGTACCATCTTTGATGGAGAGCCCATTGCTGACGCCGAGCATATTTTCTCGTTGCTCTCTCAAGCCCGTTACCTGTCCAAGTTGGATCTGGCCAGTGGATTTTGGCTAGTCCCGTTGAGCGAGACTACCAAGCCTCTTACAGCTTTTTCCACAAGATATGGTCTATACCAGTTCAGGGTAATGCCTTTTGGTATGGTAAATGCCCCTGGCTGCTTCAGCAAACTCATGAGGATAGTACTACAGGATCTCGAC
Source organism: Halocaridina rubra (assembly GCA_037179515.1). Taxonomy (NCBI): domain Eukaryota; kingdom Metazoa; phylum Arthropoda; class Malacostraca; order Decapoda; family Atyidae; genus Halocaridina; species Halocaridina rubra. The sequence goes on along the minus strand of JAXCGZ010011581.1, from coordinate 13,505 downwards.
AATATTTCGTGCTGCATAGACGACATCCTGGTGCATTCTCAGGATTGGTCATCGCACCTCGAGACCCTCCGCAGAGTTCTCACTCGTCTGAACCAGCATGGACTTCATTTAAAGCCTTCCAAATGTGAGATTGGTTTCACACAATTGCAGTATCTCGGCCACGTGGTTGGAGAAGGAGTTATGTCCCCTTTACATGACAGGGTACAAGCTATTAAGGATATGGAGAAACCTGCCACTGTCGTCAACTGAGATCATTCCTGGGTAGTGTCAGCTACTACCAACGGTTCATTCCACACTTTAATACTATCGCTGACCCTTTTCAGCAAATGACCTCCTCGAAGCAAAGTAAAACCTCCCCTGTCCAATGGACAGATGAAGCGGAGAGAGCATTTTTCAAGCTCCGAGAGGCATTGGCGAGTGAGCCAGTATTACAACTGGTGAACCCTGATTTTCCATTTATCTTGCAGACCGACGCCTCAGACGAAGGCCTGGGTGCCGTGCTCTTGCAAGCCCGATCAGACAACTCAGCAGTAGTAGCTCCAGTGCGATATGCAAGCCGCAGGCTTCGCTCTGCAGAGCGAAATTACTCCACCGTGGAGAAGGAAGCTCTAGCTGCATATTGGGCCATAAAGAAATTTGAAGGCCATCTGTATGGCCAACATTTTACACTGAGAACCGACCACCGACCTCTCCTATATTTACAGACTGCAGACAAGCTAAATCCTCGCCTGAAAAGGTGGGCACTTTACCTGAATCTTTTCAAATTCACTGCCCAACATGTTCATGGCAAGGACAATGACCTTGCTGATCTACTAAGTCGACGGTCGTTACCCTCAAATGAGGAAGCTGGTGCTGTTAGCCTAAATTTGACTAGTCGATAAATATTACTTCTTTAATGTGTTGTTTATTTTTTGTTTATCTTTTATGTCTTTAATACTGTACTGTGCTTGTTTATTTTAGCGTACAAACGTTACTCCAAATGGAAGACAAAAAAAAAGATGAAGAATAATTTTTTTATCGTAGTTTTATATTTCCCTTTGTGGGACTTTGAAAGTCAGAACATGGCAGAAACATTATAGTTTAGTGTTGAATAGCTGAAAATGTTTTAAATCCAGTCGCCAATATTAATGACGACTTGGTTCAAATTTTTCATTTGTGTATACTGTATTTTTTTTTTATATTATATTATTGCTTTCTTGCATGTGAAGCATTCATAAACTTAAATATTGATATTCACTGATATCTAAGTGTGATTTAATTTTCTTGAAATTTGAATTTGATCCCATTTCTTTTATGTTTTGCATGTCATTTAATGTTTTGTTTATGAGACTTGTTCACTTTTTCTAATAGTATGATATGTTCCAGTGGTGGATCCCATTCTTATTGTTCATTTGTTCTTTTCCATGAGAAGGATATCTCATCCCTCATAATAACACTGAAGTCACCGTAACTTCCTCTGTTCTTTTTTCGCCTACTGTAGTAGAATTTTGCTAAATCAATACTCTCTAGAAAGGGCCTTTGTGACAGAGTGTTTCGCTCAGAGTCACCAGAGGCTGTTAGATGCCTTATTAAATAAATTAGTAGCTTAACTGTTATTTTCTAACTAAAAAAAATAATTCCCACTTCTTGACTTTTGCAGATTATGATTATTTGCAATTTATGTTTTAGCTTATAGCTAATTTTAAATATACCTTATTTACTCTTCTTGTATGTATAGAAGTATAGTCCCGATATAAAGGCTGCTCCTATTTTCCGTCTCTTACGAGCCAAGAACGTTCTGGAGATTGTTTACCAGTAACCTAGCTTTTCATTATTATTCTCGTTTTATTTTAATTGCTTCCACTTGTTGCACCTAAAAATACTGTCTCCCCCTTGCATCTCTGCTTTAATTGCCTGCCAGGGACCACCACTAAAGTAGTTCTTAAATGATATCAGAGCCAGTTACTGCTCTAGAAATGTATCCTACAGATGAACTCACCAGGAGGGAGAATGAGGCCTCCTCGGTTGGCGCCCAGATTTCCAAGAGGCAACATCTCGCCTGAGCAGTCTAAGTTTATTTCAAACCTTATTTACGTGGCATCTTCACAGGAATTCATCTGGAACAACAAGTGTCCTGTATTCTACTCTGCCTGTATGACAGAGGTAATCTTCGAGTTGAGGCCAAAGTCTTGGCATACGTCCGTGGTGCCGGGAAATGAAATCGTGCTTACCACCTCCGGGATTCGAGGCAGCATTTCATAAAATTTAATATGAGAAATTTAATTCAATTCTTTTAATGTCATTGCATTTCCAAAATTAAAAGAAAGTTGAATTCTGAGTTTCATTTAACCGAGCCATGGAAAAATGAATGGGGTGTACAAGTACAAATATCTGTCCTGTCTGTTTGTGAGCTCTTAACCGAGCTCGGTACTTTGAGTTCCCTTAGTAAAACAGAATCTTAACAACACTCAACCATCTTAACCCCAACAGTAAGTACATACATACAGGCTAAAGAGAGTGGATGGAAGCATCACTGAGACGGATGAAGAGATCTGCAAAGAATTGAACAAGGAGTTTCAGTCAGTATTTACAGTAGAAAATACCCCACCCCCTCAGATTGCAGTGATAGAAGCTCAAGGGCCGGTATTAGAGAACATCAGCCTTACAGCCACAGAGGTATGCAAAGCGCTGATGGATTTAGATGTTCATAAAGCTACAGGTCCTGATGACATATCCCCTCATGTGCTTAAAAAATGCGCAAACTCAATATCAGTGGCACTAAGTATCATATTTAAAAAGTCACTGGAGTCAGGGGAGATTCCAAGATGCTGGAAACAAGCAAATGTGATACCTATCTTCAAAAAGGGAAGGAGGGATACGGCTCTGAACTATAGACCAGTTTCCTTGACCAGCATAGTTTGCAAAGTTATGGAGAAACTACTAAGGAAACATATCTCTCTTCACTTGGAATCCTTCAACTTTTTGTCAGTGAGGCAACATGGCTTCAGAGAAGGTAGATCAACAGTAACAAACTTATTAGAATTTTATGATGAGGTAAGCCAAATCTTACAGGAAAGAGAGGGCTGAGCAGATTGCATATTCCTAGACTTCCAGAAAGCGTTTGACACTGTTCCACATGGGAGACTTATTAGGAAGCTGCAATCAATGGCTAGAATAGGTGGAAATGTTTTGGAATGGATAAAAACTTACTTAGAAGGAAGGGAACAGAGGGTTAGAGTAAGACACTCAGTGTCTGAATGGAGAAGAGTTGGTAGTGGAGTTCCACAGGGTTCAGTTTTAGGTCCACTTTTGTTCCTTGTATATGTAAATGACCTACCAGAGTCTGTAAATTCATTCATGAATATGTTTGCAGACGATGCAAAGATTGTGAAGAAAGTAAAAAACGAGAACAATGGTAGAGAACTTCAGGAGGATCTAAATAATCTGCATGAGTGGTCAGAAAAGTGGCTAATGAAATTCAATACTTCAAAATGTAAGGTAATGAGAATGGGTACAAGTGCAAGAAGGCCCAAGCTTGACTACTCGGTGGCTGGAGTACAACTTCAAGAGACAGAAAATGAGAGAGATCTAGGAGTAAACATACTGGCAGATTTGTCTCCAGAAATACATATAAATGGCATAGTAAGGGCAGCATATGCATTCTTATCAAATGTAAGGGTAGCCTTCAGGCACATGGACAAGGAAATGTTCAGAAATATTTATGTAACCTATGTGAGGCCAAAACTGGAATATGCAGCCCCCTTTTGGAATCTGCACTTGAAAAAGCACATAGCTAAGCTTGAAAAAGTTCAAAGACATGCCACGAAACTGGTGCCAGAAATACGCAATCTCAGTTATGATGAGAGGCTGAGGGAATTAGACTTACCATCACTCGAAGCTAGAAGAGTGAGGGGGGATATGGTGAGAGTCTTTAAATTCCTTCATGGTTATGATAGAGTGGATAGGGATCGATATTTTGATATGGCTGGCTCTAGAACTAGAGGTCATAGTTTGAAGCTTCGTAAGAAAACTTCTTCGCAGGATGTAAGGAAATACTTTTTCAGTGTAAGAGTAGTTGATAATTGGAATTGGCTAAGCGAGGAGGTAGTTAATGCTATCTCAATCCATAGTTTTAAGGACAGGTATGATAAGTATCACTAAGTATAAAATGGAACCGATGAGGAGACGGGAAGATACGAGCTTTGGGCTCTTTCCCGTAAACACAATTAGGTAATCACAATTAGGTAATCATATATATATATATATATATATATATATATATATATATATATATATATATATATATATATATATATATATATATATATATATATATATATATATATATATATATATATATATATATATATATATATATATATATATATATATATATATATATATATATATATATATATATATATATATATATATATATATATATATATATATATATATATATATATATATATATATATATATATATATATATATATATATATATATATATATTATATATATATATATAGGAATAAAGGACTGCCAAAGTTGCCCCCAAACATCATGCTTGGGTCATCCATAGGGTTATTGGGCAAGGATCCTTTTTCATGAGGTCCGACAGTCGCATCTGGTTTACCCCCATTGCTTCACCTTGGGGTATTTTTTTTTTTATTTATACAAGGAGGGAGGTGACGCATCTGTGTTCGAGCCCACAATGGGGGTGATATTTCAGCCTTAATTCCCCAGCCATACACTATCCATGTCCACCCAAATAATGAGAACTAATAGTGACACATAAAAAGAGGAATTTTATTTATTTGATGAAACATATGTCTGAGAGGCACAGTAATGAAACCCGATGCGCAAACAGTTGGTTTCATAATTTGCTAAGAACCTCACCTGTAAAGCCATTGTTATCTGAATCAGCCGACGGACAATCTGCTGCTCAGGAAACAGCGCAATATTTTTATGCTGAATTTTGGTGAATAAATCTCCTCCTTCACAGTACGTCTAGATCCCTGTAATAAAGAAATGTGGGTTTAGCACATTTTGGCACAGACGTTTGGGGGCCAAACCCATTTTGGCGACAACCAATATGGTGACGCCCGTTCTGTCGCCAAGAAGATTTTTGTATTTTAAAAGCCTAACTTAACTATCTTTACAAAAAGGTTGACGCCAAATTGGCAACACCGAAACAGTGCCCTAATGTCCGTTCCAAATCAGTATGAATGATCTGTCAACAAGATTTATAAATTTTGAAAACAAAACCAAACCAAACTTAACCTAACTTAACTGTTGTCACAAAACAAACATTGCCAAAATGTTAGTGCCCAAATGTCACATTCTAAATATATATGACATACTTTATTAAATATTAAAAAAAAACATAATATTGCACAATACTCTCAGAGTTTTTGTGTTTTTGGAGGAAAATAATCAATACATTACATTTATTCACTACAACAATCATGTATATTGTACATAGTTAGCACCTCTTATATTGCTTTAGTGATTCATATATATTAATATACATTTCCCTTGTATTTTTTTTTAAAAACAGGACAACATTTTTCTACGGCATTATGTACTAAAAGTAGCCATAAATTGATATATTAAATCCAGATATTGATTCGCACTCTCAATTGTAAAGTTAACAGGAGGAAAATAAACGAAACTCTATTGTAACTATTCGAGGAGGAATAACCTTGAAAAGGAGAAGGATCACTGAATTATTACTAATGAAATGTAATACATTTTTTTTTATATATATGATGAAAGGAATTAAAGGATAGCACAATGTGCTCTTAAAAAAGTAGAAGCTTAAGGACATGGGAGAAATAAGATAAAGATAAGCAATAAGAAAAAGAACTAGAAATATGGCAGGATGAATCCCTTAAATGATAATTTCCTTTGCTAATTAGATTAGAGTGACTCAAGACTAGCCATGTATAGCCTGTGGTTTTGAAGGGTCTGAGAGACACCTGGAAAATGGAAAGGGTCACCAAAAATGTGATCAAAGTACTTAGGAGTAGTTTTAATGGCACAGATGCCAATGACTGCACCTATCGATAGCAAAATCGAAAACTACTGAAACAATTTACTTCAGAACGCTATTACTACAAAATGCAAGTGGAAGACCTTATTAGAGTAGTGGTTACAATACTTGACTCTAGAGGTGACAAACCTGCAATTTATAACAATGTTAAGAAGAGCATCCAGCTTGAATATCCCAGCTTCGTTCTGTCTGTGTCCACCCCCATGATGAGGATTATCGGAAAATAAACCGAGACTGATAAGTGATAAACCACTTATAAAGTAGAACAACAGGACTGAGACATAACTGTGGGCGAAAACCCATTCTATTCCGGTTATTCCGGTTTTACGTCACGGACTCCCTTATCAACCAAGGGCTAGGACGGTTGTAGAAAGAAAAATAAGTACTTTCACTTGGATCAGAAGAGCCTATGGACAAAAAGCGACATCCATATATTATACAGGGGAGTTGTTGTTGTTGTTGTTTGAGGTTAAAGCCAACCTTGTGTTGGCTCGGGCCCTTGTTCAAAGAACGGCCCGTAGGTTAGAGGTTATACCTCTTGGTTTGTTTTATCACCTTGGTGGTTCGAAAGTTTCCAAGGTGGTGAGATGTGTGTCTATGTTGTCAAGTATTTCCTTAACAATTTTCGCTGCATGAACTGTCGCATTGGTGTGTTTACAGGGGAGTCTCCGACATTCGACGCCCACCAGGATTGGGAATATTCACTGACATTCTGGCCATAAGGAATATACAGCTGGGTAAATCAGAAAAATACAGTACTGTACAAAAAATACCTGTGAGAGTCTCCAAAATGTGTGGAACATAAAAGATATCAGATAAGTTAAGTATTATTCCCAATAATTCCTATCTTACATGTTACAATATTCTGATATAAGTAAAGGAATATCACCAATCTTGCTTACCTTGCATGATACAATATTAGGATGTTTTAGGCCTGCCAGTATGTGCACTTCCTGTCTGGCAGACTCCTCTTGCTCTGACGGTAAATGAGACAAATCAACCTTTAAAATTCAAGCTAGAAGTAACCCTCGAGTTCATTATGAGGAAGAGATTTTATACAACCGTATTTGAGTGGACAACTGTTGGGGTACATTAGATAGCCTCTCAATTTATGGGTATTAAAGCAGCAAATACTATGAAGACTGTGGTAACGTAGTGGAATTCTTGACTCGGAAGGTGACAAGCCCATGACTGAGCCCACTGCAGGGCGTTGGGAAGGGCATCCAGCTTTACTTTCATAGCTCCCATAAATTTGTGTCTACCCCCATTGAAATGAGGGTTAACAGTGACACAAAAAGAAGAGAATACTTTACTGACATAAAATTATTGAAAAATAAGGAATGTAAAAGACAAGCAAATACTACATACTGTATATGGGAGGGCTGAGAGATAACTAATTGATAATAATAATAATTTTATCTAAGATTTGTTAATGTTGTGCTAGGCAGGTAATTTTATACCTTTCCAGGTTAATGACTAATTTTTTTTATTATTTGTTAGCTAGAAAACGGTCAGTACTGGAAGGTATAGCATTTTTCAGCCTGAAACTTGAAAAGTAAAGGGAATGAGACTCCTGGAAGTTGCCATTTAGGCACCGATGTTTTGGTGCCATCCATTTTGCAAAGATAGTTGGGTTAGAGTTTCAAAATATAAAAATGTCCTTAGCACCGGGGCATCTATCGCCAAATTGGGCTTTGTGCCCAAATAGGCAGTGCTGAAATGGTTTTAGCGCCCAAATTGCTGGTGCAAAAATGGATATAGCACCCAAACAACCAATTCCAAAAGGGTTGCACCAAAATGGGATTAGTGCCCAAGCAGCCAGTGCCAAAACCCCTGTGCCAAAATGTATAAAACCCGCAAGTAGAGGCACTGAGATAATAAAACTGGAAACTTACCGATTTCAATACCAGATTTCTGTCATCACTTTGTCTTCTGGCTACCCACACACTACCATAACTTCCCTTTCCTATCTGCCTTAGGATATCGATTCCTTCCATTTGATCTATCTGAAAATAGGCCAAAATGTTCTCTCTTGATCAGCTCCATTTAAAATATCTATCAGGAGTCAGATATGACTGTTGTTGTTGTTTTACGTCACGAACTCCCTTTTCTACCAAGGGCTAGGAAGGTTGCCTTCTTGCTAAGGACTTGTTTTGGGCAGATGTAGTCGTCACCCTGAGTGCATGCCCGAAGACGTACAAAAATAATTGGATCTTGTAAAGACGATTCGCCCACAGAAACCTCACATGAAGTTAAATAACCTAAGTAAATTGTTGGATTAGGTAAAGGTGACTTGCCTGGTAAGCAAGAACTTCCCTCAAGAACCCAGAGGTTACTCTTGTTTACAAGATCCAAAATTTTACATGAAATGACTTCATCTTCAAATCAAAACATTACTCAGTCATTCAGGTTGTATAAATCACATACTATAAACTATTAAATTATTTTCAATTACTATCACCTACAAGGTGTGTGTTTATACATTCAAGAGGGATAAGAATCGTATTATGCACTCCTACCCAAGCCTACCCATAAAATAAGTGCTGCCACCACCTAACGAAATGTGCCGCACTGCTGAATAAACACCTGAATTTCCCTTACTGAGGACGAAAGGCTTCAAATGTGAGTTAGGTTAGGTTAGTTGAATTAGCTAGATTAGATTATTATTATCAGCTCTAACAACAAAAAGAGTGATATTCGACAAAACAAAAAACAAAAAACAATTACCAGATTAATTCAAAATAGATCAACACCTATCTGAAAAAAGCTTGTTTGATTTAAGGGGTGAATAAAACGAATCTTAACCCTCGAGCGTATAAAATGAATACAAATTTCCAAGGAAAAAACCCAAGGAGTGTTTAAAATTGGGCAAGTTAGTAAACCTGATAAATCTCTCTCTCTCTCTCTCTCTCTCTCTCTCTCTCTCTCTCCTCTCTCTCTCTCCTCTCTCCTCTCCTCTCTCTCTCTCTCTCTCTCGTAATAAGAAGACTTATGGTGTATACTACGCATCTTTCTCAATAAGACGACGACTTATGGTATATATTACACCTCTCTCTCTCTCTCTCTCTCTCTCTCTCTCTCTCTCTCTCTCTCTCTCTCTCTCTCGCAATAAGACGACTTATGGTGTATACTACGCTCCTTTCTCTCTCAATAAGACAACGACTTATGGCATATACTACAACTCTCTCTCTCTCTCTCTCCTCTCTCTCTCTCTCTCTCTCTCTCTCTCTCTCTCGCAATAAGACGACTTATGGTGTATACTACGCTTCTCTCTCTCTCTCTCTCTCTCTCTCTCTCTCTCTCTCTCTCTCTCTCTCTCTCTCTCTCTCTCTCAATGAGACGACGACTTATGGTATATACTACACCTCTCTCTCTCTCTCTCTCTCTCTCTCTCTCTCTCTCTCTCTCTCTCTCTCTCTCTCTCTCTCTCTCTCTCTCTCAATAAGACGACGACTTATGGTATATACTACACCTCTCTCTCTCTCTCTCTCTCTTGCTAACACTCTTGACCACTATTGTCTTCAGTGCCCCACAGTGAGAGATGTTTTACCACGAGGTCAGAACTTAATACAGATCTGCTCATTTTTACTTGATGATGACAACCTTGATGTTATTCTTGCTCGTTATCCTCACTTTGGTGGCCATTAATTATATTGAATTATACATATATTTTCTGTATGTTGCTGTATAATTCTGTTTGTGCATTCTGCGTTTCTCTGAGCTTTACTTTTGCATATAATGTACTCTGTGCTGCCATACTGTGAGTTGTGTGTTAGTATGCAGCAATGTTTTATCAATGTGTACACCTCCCTGTAAACTGTGTTCAATTCTTGGTTTTGTATCCATTTGAAGCATTATTTGTATGAACTCATGTAATGTCTGACGCCTCGGCGCAATAAATTAATAAAATAAAATCTCTCTCTCTCTCTCTCTCTCTCTCTCTCTCTCTCTCTCTCTCAGTAAGACGACTTATGATATATACTACGCCTCTCTCTCTTAATAAGACGAATTACGGTACATACTACGCCTCTCTTTCTTAATAAGGTGAATCACGGTACATACTACGCCTTTATCATGAAATTAACGATATTAGTAATGAACTTAAATATGTAAAGACCATTACAGGCACTGTTCTCACCTATAAGTTATGGCACTAGTGGCACTGCTCCCATTCGAATTCCGGAGGTTTTGATTATCACTAAAACAAGAGTGCCGGCGAAAGGGCAGAAATCTCCGTCTTAAATGTCACACGAATATTATATTAACTATGTCAGCTGACATTGAATTTAACAACGTAAGTGAGTAACAGCCAATTATTAACGATAAATAATGACACAAGAGTTTTGTTTATAATTAATTTATTACGAAAATGTTCTAAATAAAATATTCGCATTTGTAATGAAAATTCTGTGTTCAGATGTTCTGTTGGTATTCTAATATTACCCTGTAGCTCATTGTCCCTTTAAAAACTTTTCATAAATATATTTCATTTGAGGGTTTATTCCCATATCTTTGTTTAGATTTCTTGCATATAGATGCAGAATATATCTAATTAACAAATTCTCACCAGTTTATTATATCATGTATTGTCAAACAGCCTCAAAATTACCATAGTCAGCAGCAAACTTGACAGGCCTTGGTAACGCTACTCAATAAAGAGGAAAAAAACAAAGTTACTGTAATTGGGGCCGCGAATGTATTTTATTTTCTTTTTCATTATTTTAGATAGGAAAATTAAAGATTTTACATTAGCAAAATTATTTGTTGTTGTTACTAGTATTGTCATGTCTGTAAATATCGAATTTAAATTATCCTTTATTCCCCTCCCCCCCCACCGCCTGTCCTTAGATCAGGCATCGAGTGTGATGACACCGAGTGATTGACATTAACATTTATATTGTGGATAATGACGTTTTATTTTTTTTTTTATTTCGAATGTTCATTTGCTTATATTCAAGGCTCAGGCATAAACTAAGACACATTTTTTTTTTTTTTTTAGGATTCTGAAGTTTAATTTATCCCAAAATAATGGTCTTGTTTAGTTCATAACCAGTTTATTCATTAATAGCTTGGTTGCTATTTCCCCCCCCCCCACACCAGGGTAAAAAGCGCCTTCAGATGCTCACTCAGATTGGGGCCATTATTATTATTATTATTATTACCTCTATCAATAATAATAATAATAATAATAATAATAATAATATTAATAATAATAATAATAATAATAATAATAATAATAATAATAATTAATTATTATTATTATTATTATTATTATTATTATTATTATTATTATTATTATTATTTAGAAAATTGAACTGTTTTTGAAAATAAAATTATTGACCTCTAGTATTACAAAGTAACAAAAAAAAATTACTGATTTAATATGTAATGAGGCGAGATTTTGACTACGAGTTGACCGATTTGCTTTATCTAAACTAAGACATTGTAGATGTTAAAGATGTCCTGTTTTTGTTTTTAATTATAATTTGCTTTAATTTTGAAACTTCTGTTATTGATAATGTTAAGACTTTAATATTATTGATGGTCTATCTATCTATCTACCTTGGCTGTTTCCCCCTTTAATTGGGGGGTAGCCGACATCAAGAAAAGAAAATAATAAGGGGATTTCTTTGCTCTATGGGCAATGACGAGGGAACTAGCGACCGTTCAGATGGCACTGCTGGAGTGCCACAGCCCATCCTCCCGGCTCTTCCACAACCTGTGTCGCTTCACAACTGCCAACTCCTCCTACTGCCCCTACCACAGGGCTACCTCTGTAAGATGCAGCCCCGTGGTAACAGCAGATGCTCATCAGAGCTGCGTCACAGTCGCTCTCCACTCATTCCTATTCCTAGCGTGCTCGCTTGCTTCCCTCACATCCATCCTCCTATCATTCAGGGCTCTCCTTACTCCATCCATCCATCCAAACCTAGGCCTCCCTCTAACATTTCTCCCATCAACTCTCGTATTCATCACCTTTATCTGCAGCCTTTCATCATCCATCCTTTCCACATGGCCAAACCATCTCAGAACATTCATATCGACTCTGGCTGCAATTTCTCTCCTCACATCCGTTCTTGCTCTTACCACTTCATTCCTAACCCTATCCAGTCGAGATACACCAATCATACTCCTCAGGCATTTCATCTCAAACACATTTTTGCACACACCACACACACACACACACACACACACACACACACACACACACACACGTATTCAGTACACAAGTATTCAGTATCTCTTAAACTTTTCCTTGTGTTTTTGAGTGACTAAGACTTCAGTGAGTTAATCATACATAATTTCCCTAAATAAGAAATCCTGCAGAATATTATGAGTAAATAACTTATATTTGTTGTATGACGAGACTGTTCAAATATTAAAGGAAAAAAATTGAGAACATTTTCGCCATCACATCACATTACCTAATTTTCTGTGTAAATTGGGGAAAGCTCTTAAGCCGTTCACCTGATCCTGTGGTTCCATATATTGTTAAAATCAGTATCCTTCTCATTTATATTAATTTGATAACTAGTTTGAAACACGAAATAATTGAATAATTAAATAAATACCAAAATTACACCTGTCAACAGTACTGAGTTAAGTTGCCAAGTAGTACAGCTGTCTTATTTTCTTCATTTTTTTTCTTTTCTTTTAGCTTTCTCTTTTACTATTTTTTTTTTATTTTTGTATATATACTGAGTTAAATGTAAAGTCTAATCCTGTGATAACATATCTTGGTTAGCAAGTGAGTTTATCAGTTAGGAAGAATATATAGCAGAAACAGGTGGGTGCCTCCTCAGACACAAATTCGAATTTTCCTTCAGGTTTGACTTGTTTTATTGCATTTTTGTTTCTTTATATCCTCAAATTACCATAGTCAAATTTTAAGTTAAGATGTGTGTAACCAGAAAAGAGATAAATTGAGTCATTAAATAGCACTTATATGGAGATATAAAAATTCTGTGTGAAGCTTACATAAAAGTTTTTCTCTCTTTTTTTTCTCTTTCTCTTCTTCTTTCTATATTCTGTGAGAGGGAGAACACAAAAATGAGGCCATCTCTGTCCCTAACCTCTCCCACCCATGGGTCGGGAGTGTTAGGGTTTAGGATGCTAGAGTGTTGTTAAGATTCTGTTTTATTAAGGAGACTCAAAGTACCGAGCTCGGTTAAGAGCTCACAAACAGACAGGACAGATATTTGTACTTGAACACCCCATCTCTATTACCATTAGTCGGTTAAATGAAACTCAGAATTCAACTTTCTTTTAATTTTGGAAATGCAATGACATTAAAAGAATTGAATTAAATTTCTCAAATTAAATTTTATGAAATGCTGCCTCGAATCCCGGAGGTGGTGAGCACGATTTCGTTTCCCGGCACCACGGACGTATGCCAAGACTTTGGCCTCAACTCGATGATTACCTCTGTCACACAGGCAGAGTAGAATACAGGGCACTGCAATTTCAGAAA
>JAXCGZ010011580.1:90000-95888 GCA_037179515.1 Halocaridina rubra | reverse complement strand
AAGGCAGATCGGACATAATGAAGGGTAGAATCGTCGGCAAAGACGTGAAGAACAGAGGAGTAGGGGGACAGAAGAAGATCGCTGATGAAGAGAAGGATATGAGTAGGTGAAAAAACAGAGTCCAGTGGAACATCACTGGTACCAGGGAATGGGCTAGATGTTGCACCATCAACAACCACAGATATAATACGGTCAGAAAGAATGTTGGATATCAGAGAACTGAGAGAAGGGTAAAGCCATAAGCAGGGAGTTTGGCCAACAGGGCCTTGTGCCATACTCTCTCAAAAGCCTTGGAGATATCAAGAGTGACGACAAAGGATTCCCCATTGTCCCTCATAGAAGATGACCATGAATGAGAAAGATTGGATTTGAGGTCACCAGTGGATCTTGCGTTGCGGAAGCCGTGTAGTGATCAGAATAAAGTGAGTTAGATTCAAGCCATTTCAAGAGGTTAGAATTGAGCAATGCTTTGAATACTTTAGCGATCGAAGAGGTTATGGCAATAGGTTGGTAGCTTGATGGAATAGAGCAGTCACCTTCCTTAAGAACAGATTGCACTATTCCATGCGCCCAAGATGGAGGATAGATACTGGTTGAGAGAATGTCGCAAAAAAGGCAGCAATGCAGCGGAGCCAGTTCATCTGCAAACTCCTTAAGGAACTTTGCAGGGATACCATCAGGACCAGATGCCTTATTCGTCTTTGGCAAGCAAAGAACCTTATGAACTTTGCATGAAGAAAGGATACGGGAGGGCATAGGGTTAGAGAGGGGTAATAAAATGAGAGAAATGTGTGCTGAAATCGCTTACAGAAAAGTTGGCAGAAAAAAGAGAGCCAAAGAGAGTGGCTCTCTCAGCAGGAGAGCAAGCTATAGAACCATCAAAATAAATGAGAGGGAATAACGTTGAGCTACAAAAGTTTCTTGAGAGGTTTTTGGTTAAGGACCAGAAAGTTTCATCAATGGGAGAAAAGTTAGGGTCATCAACTCTCCTTCCTGTAAAGGAAGTTTTAGACCTTAGAATCTAAGCAGTGCAATAATTCCTAGCCATAATAAAAGCAGTGTGAAATAAAGCAGAAGGATATGCTTGGTATAAACGGTGTGCCCAATCCCTTGCCTGAATAGACATAGAGCATGCACGGTCTAACCAAGGATTAAGGGGAGAAAGAGCTTTCAAAGATGAGGGGATGAATGCCTCCATTCCCTAAGTTACGATCTTGGCAAATTTTATGGCTACGTGACCAGGATTCCGGGAACGAAAGCAGTAGTCAACCCACTGGAAGTCAAAGAGGAAGCTACACAAATCTTCACGTTGGGTATACTCAGAGTGACCAAAGTGTTGCTGAGTAGGGGGAATTAATGGAGGGTGAGCGAAAATGGAAGAGATTGAGATCACAGAGTGGTTAGGTTTACCAAGAGGGGAAAGCACAGAATATGAGTACTTTGAAAAATTAGAAGTAAGAAATAGGTCAAGAGTGTTGGCTGCAGGTTCGATTCGATCGGGAACACAAGTAGGATGTTTGATAATCTGTTCCAGATCGTGAGTAATAAATAAAGCAAGAGAATCATTTCCTCCCACATCAGTATTAGAAGAATTAAGACACTCACTGTGGTGCGCATTGAAGTCTCCAACAAAGAGGATTTTAGCATGTGGGTGAGAAAATGAGAAGATAGCAAGAACTCATGGCAAGAGGCCAGATATTAAAAGAAATACACAATGTCACTAGATTTTGGAGAGCATTAACAGCAGCAAATGAATATAGTGGGAGTTGAGAAATAGATTTTTAGCCAGAGAACATCATAGTTTGGAAATTATATATATATATATATATATATATATATATATATATATATATATATATATATATATATATATATATATATATATATATATATATATATATATATATATATATATATATATATATATATATATATATATATATATATATATATATATATATATATATATATATATTTATATATATATATATATATATATATATATATATATATATATATATATATATATATATATATATATATATATATATATATATATATATATATATATATATATATATATATATATATATATATATATATATATATATATATATATATATATATATATATATATATATATATATATATATATATATATATATATATATATATATATATATATATATATATATATATATATATATATATATATATATAATATATATATATATATATATATATATATATATATATATATATATATATATATATATATATATATATATATATATATATATATATGTATATATATATATATATATATATATATATATATATATATATATATATATATATATATATATATATATATATATATATATATATATATATATATATATATATATATATATATATATATATATATATATATATATATATATATATATATATATATATATATATATATATATATATATATATATATATATATATATATATATATATATATATATATATATATTATATATATATATATATATATATATATATATATATATATATATATATATATATATATATATATATATATATATATATATATATATATATATATATATATATATATATATATATATATATATATATATATATATATATATATATATATATATATATATATATATATATATATATATATATATATATATATATATATATATATATATATATATATATATATATATATATATATATATATATATATATATATATATATATATATATATATATATATATATATATATATATATATATATATATATATATATATATATATATATATATATATATAAATATATATATATATATATATATATATATATATATATATATATATATATATATATATATATATATATATATATTTTCTTTCTCAATGTTACGCTTATTGGAGCTCTCTTTCTCAATGTTACGCTTTTTGGAGCTCTCTTTCTCTATATCTATCCACTTATCTATCCATCTATCTATCATTCTACCTATATATACATATTTGTGTTAAAGTACAGATTCATAAATTACCGAATTTCCCACTCCTCCATAAATATATATGAGTATATGAATAATGAATTACAATTATTATCATGTGAAAAAAATAATAGTCCCACATTGTAATATAAATGATGTTTTCTCTTCTCATCAGTCATAATTTAAAATAAAATTATAAGCAGACTAAATTCAAATTATGAACTTTTCAAACTATCCAAAATAAATAGTACAAGCTTAGCCCTCCTTGATGCAATTATAGCAAATAACCAAGAGAGGATCCGGTCCTCTGAAGTAGTAAAAGGCCATTTATCAGATTATGAAATCATTTCACTCTAGACAGATGTGAAAAATTAAGATAAACAAGTATCAACAGAAACTCTTCCTAATTCACAAAGTTACAATCAAATTACTTTCTGCAAGAGTTTGTAAGTTCTCTATTCCGGAATTCATTGAAATTTTGAATTTCGAGATATTGGAAAGCTATACATATAATAACGAAAAGTTCAAATCTTCTTAAATAAATGTGCTCCAGATGACAAAAAAAAAAATAAGAAATCAATAAAAAAAATACTTCTGCACTTTGAATGAATCACAAAATAAGAAAAAAGAAATGTCAAATCTCAATATGCTGAAGCAAAGGCTCCATGAAAATAAAAAAAATAATTAAATGAAGTCCAATATTAATCTATGTATGAAAAGTATAAAAACTCATTCCACATTCAAAATCAGATATCTACAGAAAAATCATGAATTGTTCATCAAAAAATGTTAACACAAGCATATTTATAAAGAACGTTGTCCATGTAAAAAGATTTCTGCTCTGAAGATAAATGCATCTGATCCATTAGTCATGTTAAATTAAAAAAACATTTTTGCAATCATGGGGAAAGAGGCTTATGAAAGCATATAATTAAACAGGATCTAAGAAAACCAAAATCACAAGGCTGAACAATTTAGCAATCAAGGATTTCTATCTAAGTCTCAATCTATAGATATAATTTCATTTATAGATATAATAGAAAGCTTAGAGAATAGAAGTTATTGTGGAGCAGATAGAATATCTACTAATTCTTTAAAAGAGTTAGTATCTGTCTACTACTCAAAGCCAGTCTCGTGTCACTCTTTCTTCAGTTCACAACTCTGATATACAGAGAGTATCTGAGTGGGGCACCCAAAATATAACATTATTTAATGCCTCTGAGACACAGTTTCTGGCTGTATCTTTATCTTCTCCTCCTTATAGCCCTATCGTCTTCGCAAACAACGAAATTCCTCTTCTTAATTCTATAAACATATTAGGAATTCAGATAACCTCTGACTTGTCTTGGAGAAGTCACATAATTAAAACTGCTGAATGTGCATCTAAAAAAATGAGAGATTAGTTTCACTTTTGTCATTACTTTTCCTCTTTTCATTTACTAAAAATCTATAAAGTTCTATCCATCCCTGGTTAGGATACTACTCTTTCAACTTGGGTGCTACTTCTTATGCTTATCTCCTTGACAGGGTTGAATCTAATGTCATGAGACTGATTAGCAAGCCTCCTCTTACTTAAAATCTCGAATCTCATTTTTATCGCATGGGATCATCTCTCTCTCTTTTCTGTCTGTACAACTTCCATCACTGATCTGATAAGTTAGAGATTTGCATCCCTCTACCATTGGCGAGGCCATGTAACACGCGCAAAGTAACCACGTCGCACAGGCACTGTGAGTAGATTTGTCGCTCGTGGAGTTTTCGGTGCTGTGACTTTCTTTCATTTTACCTCCATAGCATGAATCTCTTACCCCTCTTCCAATCTATCGTTGTCTCAGGGCCAAATCTTGCCATATACCTGTCTTCATTACTTTTACTATTTTTTTCAGCCTATGCTTTTCTTATTGTGTATTATTCTCTTATTTCTGCTATGCCCTTAAGCTGCTGTTTTTTCTTCTACTCAATGTTTCCTTAGTGGACAGGTCCGATGAGGGCAACATTCTTTTCTCTCGTCTCTGTGTCAACTCATAAAAAACTTCTTTACTGCCAATATTAATACCTTCGGTGCTACAACAATATTCCGGGAAGAATACAAATATGAAATATTTGCTCAGTGTTCAAATAGGAAGAGAGTGAGGATCAAAATAACTTAAAACTGTCTGTCCTTCTCCTGACTTTATAAAAAGAAAATATAGAGAACTGAATAAATGCATGTCAAATTATCATATATTTTCGAAATATCAGCACGGCTTTAGAAAATATCTATCGAAATAAGCTACCTTAGCATAAGTCGCTGCCACATAAAAGAGTGCTATTGATAAGAAAGAGATCTCACAGCTTGCTCTATGTGACTTCTCCAAAGCTTTTAACAGTGCTCTCAATCGATTCTTTTAGGAAAATGTAAGATTCACATATCAAATATTTCTGGTTTAGTTGCTATCTAAGCAATCATTTGCATTCAGTGATAGAGATAACACTTAACAACCAAATTCCTACTAAAATATCGCATACCTCAAGACTCAGTTCTCGGTCCTTTTATTTTCAAAATTATTGAAGCACTTTGCAAACTGTTGTCCAGAACGCCATGCTTGCCCAATATGGAGAAGATGCCAATTTTTTTTGTTTAAATATGTAAGACATCTTGCTCTCTTAACTTTAGAAATTTTATCCAAAATTGAAAAGTAATAATATACTTTGCTACAACAACAAAAACAACAACAACAACAAATATAATAATGATAATGACAATAATAATAATAATAATAATAATAATAATGATAATAATAATAATAATAATAATAATAATAATAATAATAATAATAATAATAATAATAATAATAATAATAATAATAATAATAATAATA
>JAXCGZ010011580.1:77500-82500 GCA_037179515.1 Halocaridina rubra | reverse complement strand
AGTTTTCGATAGAAAATTGTTTAATTATTCCAATATAAAAATACTTTTTGATTAATTAATATATATATATATATATATATATATATATATATATATATATATATATATATATATATATATATATATATATATATATATATATATATATATATATATATGTTCCGGTTTTACGTCACGGACTCCCTTATCAACCAAGGGCTAGGACGGTTGCCTTCTTGCGAAGGACTTGTTTTGGCAGATGTAATCCTTACGCTGAGTGCATGCCTTTGCTAACCTCAGACCGTGACGGGGCGCGAACCCTCGACCTGACGCCTCAGAGTCGGAGACGCTACCGACTGAGCCACGGCGACTACCTATATATATATATATATATATATATATATATATATATATATATATATATATATATATATATATATATATATATATATATATATATATATATATATATATATGGCGAATGTCTTTAAAAAATGCAAATTGCCTGATAAAAAAACAACAAAAAAATTGACAAAGAAATTGTCTTCGAAAAGAAAATATAAGCATTTACTCTTATAAATCATTCTTTTAATTAATAAATATTGCAATAAATCTGTAAGCTATTTCTAGATATTTTCTAGTAGATAATAAATAAAGCTTAAAAATAAATATCTTAATTAACACAAAAAAATATTACTGTTATGAATTATATATTTATTTGCATCAATACATTCTCTTTTAAATTATTGAATATTTCTGAGGTGAAAAAATGAAAGATATTATGTTAATAAAAAAGCAAATAATAAGGCATTCAATATACCCAATAAGAGAAAGGGGTTTCTTTAATATTCTGGAAAAGCATAATAAATATATCTATTAAGATCACCCAGTGGAGATTTTGATTTTAATATACGGTCTAAAACCCATTGGAATTATTCATATTCATAATTTCTATTATTCATGTGTATACTGTGTTGCCTAGAACACAGTTGGAAGCTTAATGATAACTTATTTATCAATTAATTATTTAATCAATTTCTTTAAATATTCATATATCTAGTTATCCAATTATTCATCTATTATTCATCTCTCTCTCTCTCTCTCTCTCTCTCTCTCTCTCTCTCTCTCTCTCTCTCTCTCTCTCTCTCTCTCTCTCTCTCTCTCTCTCTCTCTCTCTCTCTCTCTCTTCCTAAGCACACACAAGCACAAACATATACACACATTCTTGCATGTATATATATATATATATATATATATATATATATATATATATATATATATATATATATATATATATATATATATATATATATATACATATATATATATATATATATATATATATATATATATATATATATATATATATATATATATATATATATATATATATATATATATATATATATATATATATATATATATATATATATATATATATATATATATATATATATATATATATATATATATATATATATATATATATATATATATATATATATATATATATATATATATATATATATATATATATATATATATATATATATATATATATATATATATATAATATATATATATATATATATATATATATATATATATATATATATATATATATATATATATATATATATATATATATATATATATATATATATATATATATATATATATATATATATATATATATATATATATATATATATATATATATATATATATATATACATATATTTATCTATTTATGAATAGAGTTTATAGTTACGAAGGAAAAATAAAACGACGGAGTGCTTCAGACTGTATTTTAGTCCATCTTCAGAGCATAACCTCGTTATTTATTTTTTCTTTGTAAATAACCTCTTTCCTCCTTTGTGTCATGTGTTTATATATACGTTATATTTCGACTCACAAACGTACGCGCACACACATGCACACACACACACACACACACACACACACACACAATGGGTGTAAAAGAGCTAAGGAGTGGAGAGACAAATGCTGGAAAAGGTATAGGAGGAGAAAAAACATAAATGCCTGGCAAACCTACAAAAGAGCAAGAAATGACTACCTAAGTAAAAGGAGAGAGGCAGAGAGAGATTATGAGAGGGACATCACCAGGAAGGCTAAGGAAAATCCCAAGCTTTTCCACAGCTTTATCAGAGGAAAACTGAAGGTAAAAGAACAGGTTTTAAGGCTAAAGAGAGCGGATAGAAGCATCACTGAGACGGATGAAGAGATCTGCAAAGAATTGAACAAGGAGTTTCAGTCAGTATTTACAGTAGAAAATACCCCACCCCCTCAGATTGCAGTGATAGAAGCTCAAGGGCCGGTATTAGAGAACATCAACCTTACAGCCACAGAGGTATGCAAAGCGCTGATGGATTTAGATGTTCATAAAGCTACAGGTCCCGATGACATATCCCCTCATGTGCTTAAAAATGCGCAAACACAATATCAGTGGCACTAAGTATCATATTTAAGGAGTCACTGGAGTCGGGGGAGATTCCAAGATGCTGGAAACAAGCAAATGTGATACCTATCTTCAAAAAGGGAAGGAGGGATACGGCTCTGAACTATAGACCTGTTTCCTTGACCAGCATAGTTTGCAAAGTTATGGAGAAACTACTAAGGAAACATATCTCTCTTCACTTGGAATCCTTCAACTTTTTGTCAGTGAGGCAACATGGCTTCAGAGAAGGTAGATCAACAGTAACAAACTTATTAGAATTTTATGATGAGGTAAGCCAAATCTTACAGGAAAGAGAGGGCTGGGCAGATTGCATATTCCTAGACTTCCAGAAAGCGTTTGACACTGTTCCACATGGGAGACTTATTAGGAAGCTGCAATCAATGGCTAGAATAGGTGGAAATGTTTTGGAATGGATAAAAACTTACTTAGAAGGAAGGGAACAGAGGGTTAGAGTAAGACACTCAGTGTCTGAATGGAGAAGAGTTAGTAGTGGAGTTCCACAGGGTTCAGTTTTAGGGCCACTTTTGTTCCTTGTATATGTAAATGACCTACCAGAGTCTGTAAATTCATTCATGAATATGTTTGCAGATGATGCAAAGATTGTGAAGAAAGCAAAAAACGAGAACAATGGTAGAGAACTTCAGGAGGATCTAAATAATCTGCATGAGTGGTCAGAAAAGTGGCTAATGAAATTCAATACTTCAAAATGTAAGGTAATGAGAATGGGTACAAGTGCAAGAAGGCCCAAGCTTGACTACTCGGTGGCTGGAGTACAACTTCAAGAGACAGAAAATGAGAGAGATCTAGGAGTAAACATACTGGCAGATTTGTCTCCAGAAATACATATAAATGGCGTAGTAAGGGCAGCATATGCATTCTTATCAAATGTAAGGGTAGCCTTCAGGCACATGGACAAGGAAATGTTCAGAAATATTTATGTAACCTATGTGAGGCCAAAACTCGAATATGCAGCCCCCTTTTGGAATCCGCACTTGAAAAAGCACATAGCTAAGCTTGAAAAAGTTCAAAGACATGCCACGAAACTGGTGCCAGAAATACGCAATCTCAGTTATGATGAGAGGCTGAGGGAATTAGACTTACCATCACTCGAAGCTAGAAGAGTGAGGGGGGATATGGTGACAGTCTTTAAATTCCTTCATGGTTATGATAGAGTGGATAGGGATCGATATTTTGATATGACTGGCTCTAGAACTAGAGGTCATAGTTTGAAGCTTCGTAAGAAAACTTCTTCGCAGGATGTAAGGAAATACTTTTTCAGTGTAAGAGTAGTTGATAATTGGAATTGGCTAAGCGAGGAGGTAGTTAATGCTATCTCAATCCATAATTTTAAAGACAAGTATGATAAGTATCACTAAGTATAAAATGGAAGCGATCAGGAGACGGGAAGATACGAGCTTTGGGCTCTTTCCCGTAAACATAATTAGGTAATCACAATTAGGTAATCACACACACACACACACACACACACACACACACACACACACACACACACACACACACACACACACACACACACACACCACATACACACACACACACACACACACACTGCTCTAGAACTAGAGGTCACAGTTTGAAGCTTCGTAAGAAAACTTCTTCGCAGGATGTAAGGAAATACTTTTTCAGTGTAAGAGTAGTTGATAATTGGAATTGGCTAAGCGAGGAGGTAGTTAATGCTATCTCAATCCATAGTTTTAAGGACAGGTATGATAAGTATCACTAAGTATAAAATGGAACAGATCAAGAGACGGGAAGATACGAGCCTTGGGCTCTTTCCCGTAAACACAATTAGGTAATCACACACACACACACACACACACATATATATATATATATATATATATATATATATATATATATATATATATATATATATATATATATATATATATATATATATACATATATATATATATATATATATATATATATATATATATATATATATATATATATATATATATATATATATATATATATATATATATATATATATATATATATATATATATATATATATATATATATATATATATATATATATATATATATATATATATATATATATATATATATATATATATATATATATATATATATATATATATATATATATATATATATATATATATATATATATATATATATATATATATATATATATATATATATATATATATATATATATATATATACATATATATATATATATATATATATATATATATATATATATATATATATATATATATATATATATATATATATATATATATATATATATATATATATATATATATATATATATATATATATATATATATATATATATATATATATATATATATATATATATATATATATATATATATATACGCGTGTATGTAGCATTATATATTTATTTACTTTTCATATACACATATCTATTTATGTATTTATTTATCCATTTACATATTTATTGATTTATTTACGTATTTACTCATTAATATACTAACTAATCTTTTTAGTGACATACAAAAGA
>JAXCGZ010011580.1:62500-65000 GCA_037179515.1 Halocaridina rubra | reverse complement strand
CTATGTAGCAAGACTTAAAAATACCAGCTCAACGATCCATAGTATTCATAAAAAAAAATATATATATATAATAAATGAAAAAATAAAATAATAATAATAATAATAATAATAATAATAATAATAATAATAATAATAATAATAATAATAATAATAATAATAATAATAATAATAATAAAAATAATAATAATAATAATAATAATAATAATAATAATAATAATAATAATAATAATAATAATAATAATAATAATAATAACGATACTAATAATAATAATAATGATAATAATAATAATAATAATAATAATAATAATAATAATAATAATAATAATAATAATAATAATAAAAATAATAATATTAATAATAATAATAATAACAATAATGATAATAATAACAATAATAATAATAATAATAATAATAATAATAAAAATATTAATAATAATAATAATTATAATAATAATAATAACAATAATAATAATAATAATAATAATAATAATAATAATAATAATAATAATAATAATAATAATAATAATAATAATAATAATAATAACAATAATAATAATAATAATTATAATAATAATAATAATAATAATAATAATAATAATAATAATAATAATAATAAAAATAATAATAATAATAATAATAATGATAATAATAACGATACTAATAATAATAATGATGATGATAATAATGATAATAATAATAATAATAATAATAATAATAATAATAATAATAATAATAATAATAATAATAATAATAATAACAATAATAATAATAATAATAAAAATAATAATAATAATAATAATAATAATAATAATAATAATAATAATAATAATAATAATAATAATAATAATAATAATAATAATAATAATAATAATAATAACAATAATAATAATAATAATAATAACAATAATAATAATAATAATAATAATAATAATAATAATAATAATAATAATAATAATAATAATAATAATAATAATAATAATAATAATAATAATAATAATAATATTCTTCTTCTCAGCTTTTACCCATTTTTATATGGGGTCGCTGTTGTGAATGAGTCGTCTCCATCTATTTCTGTTCAGTGCTTCATTATCATCAATATCCTTCCATTGCAAGTCTTCCCCTGTACAATCGCGCCATTTTATCTAGGTCTTCCTCTCCTCCTTCTACCCCGAACTTCCATCTCCATCATATGTCTTCCAACATGATGTTCGTTCCGTCGTAACAAGTGTCCATACCATCTAAGCCTTTCCTCCCGTATTTTCTTTGATAATTCAACTAAATTGGTCGATCCTCCTATATACTCATTCCTAATTCTATCCTTCCTTGTTACTCCAGACATCCACCTCAACATTCTCATCTCCGCTACATCCATCTCCTTCTCCTTTGTCTTCCTCATATTTGCTGTTTCTGTTGCATATAACATAGCTAATCTTACAAAAATCCTATGAAACTTTCCCTCCAATCTCAGTGGTACCTTCTTGTCACAGAGAACACCAGAGGCAGACCTCCAGTTATTCCATCCTGCCTGAATTCGATGTTTCACTATCTGATCCATACTTCCACTAGCCTCTACTATGGACCCCAAGTACTTGAACTTCTGTACTCTCTTTATTTCTTCCCCATCAATTCTTATGCTATGTCCACCATCCTCAGCAATGTTGGCACCCATATATTCGGTCTTTGACCTGCTTATCCTCATTCCTCTCTCCTTAAGTGCTGCTCTCCATCCCTCCAACTTCTCCTCCAAATCCTCCCTCCTCTCTGCACACAATACAATGTCATCTGCATATAATATGCACCTTGGCGCTGCTCCTCTCACATCTTTGGTCATTAAATCCATCACCACATTGAAGATGAATGGACTAAGTGCCGACCTCTGATGTAATCCCACTCCTACCTCAAATCCATCTGTCTCTCCAACACTGCTTCTCACTCTGGTATACACATTCCTCTACATCTCCTGAATAATTCTAACACACTTTTCCAGTATTATCTTCTCCCTCAAACCTCTCCATATTTCCTGTCTTGGTACTCTGTCACAGGCCTTATCAACGTCTATGAAAACCAGGTGCAAGTCTCGTTGTTTCTCTTTGAATTTCTCCATCAGCTGCCTTATACAAAATATTCCATCTGTTGTGCCACTTCCCTGCTCTCACTTCATCTCTTAGCCTGCCATCTATCACTCTCCCAAGTATATTCAGCGTGAGAGACACTAGCTTAATGCCTCTATAATTGCTGCATTCTTGGACACCAGCTTTACCATTAAATATAAGTGTTAATATACTTTCCAGCCACTCTTCTGGTATCTTTTCCTGTTCAGAGATTTTTGCCATATATATATATATATATATATATATATATATATATATATATATATATATATATATATATATATATATATATATATATATATATATATATATATATATATATATATATACTATATATATATATATATATATATATAATATATATATATATATATATATATATATATATA
>JAXCGZ010011580.1:52500-55000 GCA_037179515.1 Halocaridina rubra | reverse complement strand
CTGATATTGCCGTGGATATACCCTCACTCCCCTGTAATTGAGGCTCATCGAGAATATGATAAATACAGTCTTACCATGTGGGGTTATCGAGATGGTAATTGGCTAAAGTCCGGCATGATTACAGAGGCTGACCAACTAAGGTCATCTTACAACTTGCACTACCTGTCCAAAATGGGGTGTAACCTTTTGACCTTTAATGAGTACCTTACAACCTGATTCGTTTTCTCCATAAGGTGATGAAGTTAGGTTAAGGTTTTTAATGTGGAATAATATCTCTTTTGCCTGTTTTGCATAGCTTTGCAGAGTTCATAGCATAATGATTTGTCTTTTCCATAAGGCATTGAAAAAAGTCTGTCGAATAAGCTGTTTCTTTTATATGCTGTATAAATTTTCCTTAAGTATAACCTGTTTTGTCTTCTCCACAAAGAGATCTGGTTAGGCTTAGGTATTCAGTGCTGAATAATCTAGTTTTTACACCAATGTAAAGTGACGCAACAAAATGTGTCCGAGAATATGCACTTGGAAAAATATATATCAAGAGAGATCATTTGCATTGGTGGTATATAAATAATTAGTTTCTAACTGATCTTAAAGTAAATAGCTAAGTAAGTACATATACATATACTTGGTCTCATTC
This sequence comes from Halocaridina rubra, assembly GCA_037179515.1. Classification (NCBI taxonomy): domain Eukaryota; kingdom Metazoa; phylum Arthropoda; class Malacostraca; order Decapoda; family Atyidae; genus Halocaridina; species Halocaridina rubra. The sequence continues at coordinate 54,363 of JAXCGZ010011580.1, read as the reverse complement.
CTACTTGTAAGGAGGGAGGCAGAGCCAAAAATCACGGATTCACCTCCATCCACACATACCTCAACTACTCCTTTTTGCTCCTTGGGGATAAAGAGTTGCCACATTCCATCCACCATGCTTGGGTCATCCACAAGGAAGGCAGGCAAGGATATTGTACATTGAGGCCTGACAGCAGTAGTTGGTTTACCCGTACCCCTTCATAGCATGGCAACTCCCCTCACACCCGTCCATTTCAGTTCACTGAGCTACTAGGTGCGATAAATACCACTGGCCCATGCTACCTATACACAATCTTCCTCCACTCACTCCTAACTTTTGCATGCTCTCTTCCCTGCTTCACTGACATTCCACATGCATCCAATGCCCTTTTCTTGCCATCCATCCATCTCAATCTAGGTCTTCCTCTTGACCTAACTCCAACCACTTCTGCATTTCACACTCTCTTCACTGGTCGTCCATCACTCACCCTTTCCATGTGTCCAAACCAACTCAGTACTCTCTGATCTAACCTATCCGACAGCTTCCTTTCAACACTCGCTCTCTGCCTGCCATCCTCATTTTTTACTCTGTTTATTTCTATATACACCAATCATACTTCTCAAACACCTCATCTCCATTACATTAAACTTGTTCCTTTAATCTTCTTTTGCATTCTAAGTCTCTATTCCATGTAATGCCGTCGGCACAATCACATCCACATATATCCTTTTCTTTGCATTCATTCTCAAATACCTATTTCTCATTACACTTTTCAACCCACTTGGACATTTACTAGCATCCTTCGTTCTATGATTACCTCCATATCCACTCATCCACTCCTTGATACGTGTGACTCCAGATACTTTAAACTCTCAACTTCTTCAAGCAATTCTCCATTCACTCCCACATTCAATCTTCTAACATTAACATACCTCTTGCATCTCATGACTTTGTTTTTACCAATATTCAACAGCAACTTCATTCTTTCACACACCCTAACAGACTCAGTCACCAAAAGATTCACTTCATTCTCAGTATCAGCCACCAGTACAGTATCATCCACGAAGAGCAACTGATTAAATTTCCACAATCTTCCACACTCACCCACAACTTCAAAACCTCTGTCTAATAAGCTTTCATTTACTTCCCTTACCACTCTACCCATATGCACATTAGACATCCATGGTAACTTTACACAACTTTGACGTAACCCTACAATCACCTCAGAACAATCACTCAAACCATTTCCGACTCTCACACATGCTCTACTATTTATGTAAAATCTTATGATCGCATTCAGCAAACTTTCACTTATTTCATACAGTCAAAACACACTCTATAGCAACTCTCTATCAGCCGTGTCATACGCTTTCTTTTAGTTCATAAAAGGCCAAAAAGTGTCCCTTCCTTTCTCTTAGAACTTCTAATACCCATGTCTTACCATATACATCTGACCCACACATCCTCTTCCTCTCCTGAACCCACACGGCTCTTCTCCAGTCAATCTCTCAGTACTATTCCTAATTCTCCCAATTATAACTCTTTCATTTGCATTAACAACTACACTCAACAAACTAAGTCCTCTAAAACTAATACACTAATACTTATCTTTTTTTCATTTGTTAAGTGGAACTACATATGCACTCGTCCAGTCAACTGGGACCATTCCTTTTCTTAAGCATACACTCAGCAACCTAATCATCCATTCTACTAATGCATTCCCATCTTTTAGCAAGTATTCAACATGTCACCCATCCCAGGTGCTTTACTTGTTTTCACTGCTCTCAATGCAAAATGTACTTCCTCTTTTGTTATTTTTTATCATTCTCATCACCAAACATTGGCATTCTTCATTCATTTCCTACAGCCGCAGCCTCTGTCTAT
>JAXCGZ010011580.1:35000-50000 GCA_037179515.1 Halocaridina rubra | reverse complement strand
AAAGACGATATATCTTCTATCTATCTATCTACCTATCTATTTATCTATCTATCTATCTATCTATCTATCTCAAGCATAGGTCTTATATACCTGCCAGGAATCAGAGTAGAGTGTGGAGAAATGAGCATGACAATTATCATTGAGTTTATTTGGGAAGGTACAGAGTTTTTTAGGCTTCAATGCCCCATGCTCACTTGATGATGCTCCTTTGAGAAGACTAAGTGTTTACTCATTCCCTAACACTGCGCTTACACCTTCCACACCTTGGACCGTTACAAGATGAAAAATAAAGGAGATGGGAGAGTTTTAGGTACATGCTGTTGTGTTTCAATGTGGCCGAATATAAACACTTCCTCTAACCTGTGGGTAGAGTGACAAAATGCATTAGTACTATCCCTGGGTATTCCCTGCCTCCTATAAAAGTATAGCCTAATCCATTCTCGTCGGCGATGAACTATTTATCCTATTTCTACATGATACGAAGTAAAGAACGTCTACATTGTTTATTGGCGTGCTTCAGAAGTGGTGTTCAGTGACGTAGTAACGTCAAGTAATATCTATGAATTCTCAATACATGGAAAATATCTATTTATTGAAATGTAAAAATTCTTTCTAATGACTTATACAAAAGGAATATAAAATAAATAGTAGTTATATAAATATGTACATACATAACACTCCTTCCCCCTTAGGGAAAGGTTCATTTTTCGACAAGTCTAATCGGCAAGGCGGGATACCTTTATTAGGTCTGGTCGATGGACTTCTTGTACTCATACTAGGTTCATTTTAGTCAACACTCTACATTTTGTCTAACCTGACCCTGATAATTTTCCACTGATCTACCTCTTAATTGATTTGTATGTCTTCTATGCACAAGACCGTCTACTTCAACGTCATAATTTAAATTTCTTTTCTTGTTTTTAACAATACCTTGTTTCCATTTATCATTGCTGCTATAAACACGTACCATACCATTATCACTCTCCTTGAAATGTCTTACTCTCTCTGGAATTTCCATTTGATTCCATCCACATATACCTGTTCAAACTGGAAACTAGGAGCAACCAGATCCATTTTGGTCTTGATTCTCCTTCCCATTAGCAAAATTGATGAAGTTGTCCTGTAGAGGCATGTTCTGTTACTCTATACTGAAGCAAAAACTTACTAATATTATAAGTCTGTGTAGCTCCTCTACATTTAATTTTATGTATGAAAGTCAGCACAAACTTTCTTCTTTTCCATTTCTAGAGGGATGATAGGGTGCAGATCTTGTATGAGAAATACCATTTGATTTAAAGAAAATAGCAAATTCTTTAGAACTAAATTGTGTACCATTATTAGTAACAACTCTTTCTGGTAATCCATGAGTAGCAAATACTGGCATAAGTGCCGACATAGTAGCATGTGTAGTGGTACTTGACTTGATAATTATTTCAGACCATTTACTATCAGCATCAACAATTACCAAATAAAGCCTTCCAAACAATGGACCTTCTAAATCTAAATGAATATGCTGCCACGCCTTCTGCGGGTACTCCCATGGGTGCAGGCGTGCTGGTGGCTGGTAATTCTGATGTGTAGTACAGCTTTGACGTTATTTTACTTATCTCTCAACATCCTTATTAATGTTTGTCCACCATACAAATGATCTGACAATTGACTTTGACAAATCAATATCTAAATGTTCTACATGGATTTCCTTCGGAACCTGACTCTGCAATATCTTAGAGATATTTACTCTAGCATTTCTCATAATACATCCATTTTCACTGGTAAATTCTAACCAAATTTGTAAATATTGTTTCAACTCTTCTTGGCTTTGACTTAGGCTATGTCCAATAATTAAATTGTAAGACTTTTGACAAAACTGGGTCCAGCTTTGTTTTCTGAGCTACTTCCTTAGTGTTGACAGGAAAACTATGATTATCAACCATGAAAATACCATGTAAAATTCTATGTGGAGCATCATCTACTGGCAATCTGGCCAATGCATCTGCATTTCCAATCTTTTTCGTGGAATTATATTCCAGCTCATACAAATATGCAGCTAACGTAATAGCCCATCTTCGTAATCTAGCTGAAACAATTGTTGGCAATCCTGCTTTTGACTTAATATAGATAGTAATGTCTTATGATCTGTCACTTAAGTGAATTTCTGCTTGCCTTATAAGTAAATATGGAACTTCTTAACACCAAATACTAAAGCTAGTCCCTCTTTCTCTATTTGAGAGTAAGTCTCCTCAGGATTGTTTAATGATTGTGAAATGAAGGCTATAGGCCTCTCGACTCCATGTGACATAACATGAGAAAGTACTGCCCCTATTCCTACGGATGAAGCATCACATGTAAGTCTCACTGGTAAATGTGGCTGATAATGTGTGAGAAACCTTTTAGAAAGTAATTATTTTTTATACCATCAAATGTATGCTGACATTATTCTGACCATTCCCAGTTAACACCTTTTTTTCAACAATTCATACAATTTGTTATAATAAATGTACATATATCTTGATACTTCTCATTTAACTCCAGCTGTTAAAAGGCTTGTTTGAGGTCTATTTCTGAAAAGACTTTACAAATGCCTAATTTGGCAAACATATGAGCTGGCCTAGGTAACAGGTGTTGAGCTATTTGTAGTTGTGGGTTTACTGTAATCTTATAATCACCACATATTCTAATACTATTAACGACTTTGACTACCTGTGCTAGCGTTGTGGCCCATTCAAAATATGTTACCTTCTCCCAAGTTTTCATTAGCAACTAGCCTATGAATTTTTTGCTCGACCAATGGTTTTAGAACATATGGAATCTCTCTGGGAGCACAAAACTTTCGAGTGGCATCTTACACAAATAAGCTGTAACTTTTGTAACCTTTCCAACATTATCATCAAATATACCACCATATTTAGCAAATAAATCTTCAATTGTGCATGATTTCTGTGATATCTCATTTACCTTTCGTAGTCCTGGCAAATCTACTGGCATTATCTTCAACCATTATAAACCCATTGAGGCTGATCTGTTACCTGTTACTACCGATAAAGATTTTCATACACTTTATTCTTATACTCTGCCTTTGCAGTACCAGACCCCCTTAAACCTATATCTACTTATTGTAGTTCCATAAATTATTGGTGTTAGGCTGCATAGTTAAACCTGGAATTTTAGCACCAATGTTTTCAGGAATAATTGATACTTAAGAACCTGCATCCAATAAAATGGGTACGACGAAAATGGATTATGCTATACTTATGTATAGCGTAATCCATTCTCGTCAGTGATGAACTATTATCCTATTTCTATAAGATATAGTCAAGTAGTATCTATAAATTCTTAATACATTGAAAATATATATTTATAAGAATGTACAGATTCTTTCTAATAACTTATTCAAAAGGAATATACAAATATAAAGTAATTATATAAATATGGACATACATAACACATACCTAAACAAATTAAATCTAAAATTTTACTAGACCCTCAACATGGTTAACACCTCTATCATATGACGAGGGGGAGTGGCTACAATAATACAGGTTCACACGCAGGAGAGTTGGCCCATTTTTAGTGAGACCTTTGCTTTTACCTATAAAGTCAAACAAAAGACATACTTACTTATATGATGTCTCAGAAGAGAAACGATTGATCCACGCCATAAGGCCTTTGTTTATACTGCAATTAAAAAAGAGTAATATAAATCGTCTACAAATATGAGTTTATGTCCATTGCCAGATAACATAATAACAGAGAAAAATAGCTATAAATTTATTAACGTATATACCATATGTAAATATGCCTTTTTCTTACCATGATTATGTCAAGCACATCTAGAAAAAGGTATTAATGACAAGAGTTTATGTTATTAAGATTAAAACCAAAGGACACATATTCTTATTCTTATATACTATAAACAAAACATAATGATTTACTCAGTTTACCCTATGCTTTGCAATACATACAAAACTTATCAGAAAAAAAAAATACTAAAATTTATATTCTTTTTATATATATTTGATAATAAATAACCATAACACAGTTTTATCCAAGGTACATAAATAGGTTAGGAAATTCAGGTTAATTTTGCTTCAAGTTCATCGTCAAGGTTGCACTAAATATATAAATTGTATTATATCCAGAAAAAAAACATTAAAGGAAAATGTATTCCAACAACAATTACTATAATTATGCAATTTCTAAGATCAACACAAGCACAACTCTCACAGTCCCTTATCAAGGTTATTTCCAAGCAAAATTACAAACCTTATTCTTTCCAGAAAAAAAAAAAAACATTAAGAATAAAATGTAGTCCAGAAACAATCCATATAAATATGCACTTGCTAAGATCAACATAAGTACAACTCTTATAGTCCCTTATCAAGGTTATTTCCAAACAAAATTACGAAAAGAAAAAACAATTTGACTTGCAGTTTTTTTTTTATTCAATAATTAAAATAGCATATAATTATCTCCAGTAAAACAAGACAGAAGTAGAACATTCAGTGTCTTTTTCCAGTTTAGAGTAACAACCCATTATAGGGTGTAGATGCAAAATTTTGTGCAGAGTGGTTTTGGAGAGGTAGAGGTTGTATAGATCAGACTTTTATAGTTAGGCAGTTATGTGAGAAATATTTAGCAAAGGGTAACGATGTGCATTTTGCCTTTTTGGATCTGGAGAAAGCGTATGATAGAGTTCATAGAGAGGCAATGTGGAATGTTAATTGAGGTTTTATGGAATTGATGGTGGGCTATTGCAAGCAGTGAAGAGTTTGTATGAGGGTAGTAGAGCTTGTGTTAGGGTAGGGAATGAAGTGAGTGAGTGGTTTCCAGTGAGTGTGGGACTGATACTGGGATGTGTGATGTCACCATGGCTGTTCAATTTGTATATTGATGGAGTCGTAAGAGAGTTGAATGAGCGAGTGCGTGGTCGAGGTTTGATAATGGTAGATGGGGATAATAACGAGTGGGAGCTGAATCTGTTGCTGTTTGCAGATGATACTGTGGTGGTGGCAGATTCAGAGGAGAAGCTGTCAGTTAGTGCCAGAATTTGGAATGGTGTGTGAGAAGAGGAAGTTGCGAGTAAATGTGGGAAAGAGTAAGGTTATGAGGAGTACAAGAAATGAAGATGGTGCTGGATTGAATGTTTAGCTGCATGGAGAGACACTTGAGGAAGTGGATCAGTTTAAGTGTTTAGGTTCGGTTATAGCTGCATATGGTGAAGTGGAAGAAGATGTGTGTCACAGAGTGAATGAAGGATTTAATGTGTTGGGTGCATTGAAAGGAGTGATGAAGAATAGAGGGTTGGAAATGAATGTTAAGAAAGTTTTGTATGAGAAAGTAGTTGTGCCAACTGTGAAGTATGGATCATAGTTATGGTGTATGAAAGTAAGTGAAAGACGGAAACTAAATGTGTTTGAGTTGAAATGCCTGAGGAGTATGAGTGGTGTATCTCGGTTGGATAGGGTTAGGAACGAAGTGGTGAGAGGGAGAACGGGTGTGAGGAGAGAAATTGCAGCCAGAGTAGATATGAATGTTCTGAGATTGTTTGGGCATGTGGAGAGGATGGATGATGAAAGACTGCTGAAAAAGGTGATGAATGTGAGAGTTGATGGGAGAAATACTAGAGGGAGGCCTAGATTTGGGTGGGTGGATGGAGTAAAGAGATCCCTAAATGAAAGGAGGATGGATGTGAGGGAAGCAAGTGAGCGTGCTGGGATTAGGAATAATTGGCGAGCGATTGTGACGCAGGTCTGATGGGCATCTGCTGTTACCATGGGGCTGCATCTTACAGAGGTAGCCCTGTGGTAGGAGCAGTAGGGAAGTTGGCAGTTGTGAAGCAACACAGGTTGTGGAAGAGTCAGGAGGATGGGCTATGGCACTCCAGCAGTACCATCTGAACGGTCTCTAGCTCCCCCATCATTGCCCATAGAGCAAAGTAATCCCCTTATTGTTCTCCTCTTTTGATGTCGGCTACCCCCCAATTAAAGGGGGAAGCAGCCAAGGTAGATGGAATAGATAGATTAATAAAAACAATAATGAAATTAATTATAATAATAGTAATAATGATAATAATAATAACAATAATAATAATAATAATAATAATAATAATAATAATAATAATAATAATAATAATAATAATAATAATAATAATAATAACAATAATAATAATGATAATAATAATAATAATAATAATAATAATAATAATTATAATAATAATAATAATAATAATAATAATAATAATAATAATAATAATAATAATAATAATAATAATAATAATAATAATAGTAATAATAATAATAATAATAATAATAATAATAATAATAATAATAATAATAATAATAATTATAATGAAAATAATAAAAATAATAATAATAATAATAATAATAAAAAATAATAATAATAATAATAATAATAATAATAATAATAATAACAATAATAATAATGATAATAATAATAATAATAATAATTATAATAATAATAATAATAATAATAACAATAATAATAATAATAATAATAATAATAATAATAATAATAATAATAATAATAATAATAATAATAATAATAATAATAAAAATAATAATAATAATAATAATAATAATAATAATAATAATAATAATAATAATAATAATAATAATAATAATAATAATAATAATAATAATAATAATAATAATAATAATAACAATAATAATAATAATAACAATAATAATAATAAAAGTAAAAAGAATATGAAGAAAAAGAAGGAGGTGAAGAGGGACAAGGAGGAGAAGAAGGAGAAGGTACATAATATAAAGGTCGTTTTCTGGAGGAGGAAATATTCTGTACAGGAGGAAAGGGAGTACAGGGAAGAAGGAAATCATCAAGGTCATGGACTGTTCAGTGGAGAAGTGAAGGGTAAACTAGGTTACTTGTATGCACATAAGGTCAAATAAGCAATACACATACACACACACACACACACCACACACACCAGGCACATGGACAAGGAAATGTTCAGAAATATTTATGTAACCTATGTGAGGCCAAAATTCGAATATGCAGCCCCCTTTTGGAATCCGCACTTGAAAAAGCACATAGCTAAGCTTGAAAAAGTTCAAAGACATGCCACGAAACTGGTGCCAGAAATACGCAATCTCAGTTATGATGAGAGGCTGAGGGAATTAGACTTACCATCACTCGAAGCTAGAAGAGTAAGGGAGGATATGGTGACAGTCTTTAAATTCCTTCATGGTTATGATAGAGTTGATAGGGATCGATATTTCGATATGGCTGGCTCTAGAACTAGAACTAGAGGTCATAGTTTGAAGCTTCGTAAGAAAACTTCTTTGCAGGATGTAAGGAAATACTTTTTCAGTGTAAGAGTAGTTGATAATTGGAATTCGCTAAGCGAGGAGGTAGTTAATGCTATCTCAATCCATAGTTTTAAGGACAGGTATGATAAGTATCACTAAGTCTAAAATGGAACCGATCAGGAGACGGGAAGATACGAGCTTTGGGCTCTTTCCCGTAAACACAATTAGGTAATCACAATTAGGTAATCACGCACAGTTTGAAGCTTCGTAAGAAAACTTCTTTGCAGGATGTAAGGAAATACTTTTTCAGTGTAAGAGTAGTTGATAATTGGAATTCGCTAAGCGAGGAGGTAGTTAATGCTATCTCAATCCATAGTTTTAAGGACAGGTATGATAAGTATCACTAAGTCTAAAATGGAACCGATCAGGAGACGGGAAGATACGAGCTTTGGGTTCTTTCCCGTAAACACAATTAGGTAATCACAATTAGGTAATCACAGCACTCATACGTCGGGCATTAGAACACACATATTCAATATCTCCTAAATTTTTCCTTGTGTTTTTGAGTAACCAGGACTTGAGTATAAAACGTAAACAAATAACCCTAAATAAGAGATCCTGCAGTGTATTGTGAGTAAAAAATTATATTTGTAGTTAACGAGACTGTTCAAAATATTAAACGAAAAAATTGAGAACACTTTCGAAAGGGGAAAGAGAAGAAGCTGTCCTCTCCTGCCTTGAAGGAAGTTTAGACGAGTTGCTAGAGTGAAACCATCACATCACATTACCTAATTTTTTGTGTAAATTGGGGAGAGCTCTTACAGCCATTTACCTACCTGATCCTGTGGTTTCATATATTTTTAAAATCAGTATCCTTCCCATTTATATAAACTTGATAGTTAGTTTGATACACGAAATACTTGAATAATTAAATAAATACCAAAATACACCTGTGAACAGTACTGAGTTAAGTTGCCAAGTAGCACAGCTTTTTTTTTCATTTTTGCTTTTAGCTTTCTTTTTTATTATCTTTTATTTTGTATATATTGAGTTAAATATAGAAGTCTGACCCTGTGATAAAATACCTTGGTTAGCAAGTGAGTTTATCAGTTAAGAAGAATATATAGCAGAATCAGGTGGGAGTTTCCTCATATACAAATTCGAATTTTCCTTCAAGTAGACTTTTGTTTTGCATTTTTTCCCTCAAATTACCAAAGTCAAGTTTTAGGTTAGAATGTGTAGCCAGAAAAGAGATAAATTGAGTAACTAAATAGTACTTATATGAAGAAATAGAAATTCTGTGTGAGGCTTAGAAAAAAGCTTTTTTTTTTTTTTCCGTGAAAGGGAAAACATGAAAATGAGGCCATCTCTGTCCCCCCCCCACCAATTGGTCGGGGAGGGATGATAGTGGATCTTCTTTGGATGTAGCAGCAGGAGGAGGGGTAGCTATTAGGAGATTAAAACAGAAAATCAAGAATTTAGAGGTAATGGTTATAAGCCTTGATGATAAAATTCGGAGTATGGATAAAAAAATGGAAGAGAATGAAACACTCAGAGAGGAAATAAGATGGTTGGAGGAAGCAAATAAACCGCAAGGGCAGGAGAGCAAAGAACTAGAAAAACGAATACAGAAGCTGGAAGGGGAAAAGAGTGAAATAGAAACCAGAATTTCTAAACAAGAAGATAACAACAAACAGTTGAATGACAACCAAAATGAATTAAATGTTAATTCACTGCTCTTCTCTGAGAGAGACGAGATTGCAGCTTGGAATGTCCAGATTAAGGAAAACATTGAACAGTTTAGAAAAGAGTTTCAGGAGCTGATTACGGAACATGATCATGAAAACTTCCTTTGCTGATGCACTAAAGGGGAATGTGGCTGTAAAACAGGCTGTGAAGGTGGTGGCACTGGAAAACATACAAACAGTTGACAATAAAGAGACAGAAATAAAAAAAATGAAAGACGTTGTGATGGAGAGGGCAAATCCACTGATTAAACAGGTACTCGATAAAGAGAAGACAGTGGTAATCTCAGGCATAAGTGAATCCCAGGAGCCAACATGGCAGGGGAGACTTGAAGAAAATAAAACTATGGTTGTAAACCTGATAAGAAAGCTTGGAGTAGTTTGTGGTCCTGAGGATATTGAAAACATTCACCAACTAAGCAAATATTCGAAGGAGGGAGAGCAGAGACCAACAAAAGTAACCTTTGAGAGAGGGGAAACATGTAGAGAAATATTGATGAGAAAAAAAAGTCTAATAGGCCTTCAAGAATTCAAAGAAGTGTTCATTAGATGACACAGAACACAGGAAGAAATGAAAAAGATAAAAAACTTGTTGTAAGAGGCAAGAAGGTTAAATGAGGAAAGAAATGAAAAAGAGAAGAAAAATTTTCATTTCAGAGTTCTTCCAAACAAAGGGGAGATAAAGAAGATAATGAAAGAATATCAGGGGATTGGACCTCATTAAGATTGTTATACACAAATGCTGATGGATTAGCTGGTAAGGCAGTAGAATCAAAAGGTAGGATTCACAACTGTAAGGAAGATTTAGTAGCAGTTACAGAGACTAAGTTGAGAGAGGACATAAACCGTGTCACAGTTCTTCCTAAGAGCTTCAAAATATTAAAGATTGAAAGATCTGAGAGGACTGGTGGAGGGATAGCACTTCTCATAAGTGAAGGGATTCAGGTTGAAGAAATAAACTTGGCAATAGAAAGTGAGTTCAAGGAACTTCTTGTTGCTCGCATACATACTAGGTCAGAGAGCATTATAATGACTGTTGTATATAACTCACCAAAGAACCAACACAGGCTAGAAGTTTATGAGGAAAGTCATATAGGTACTATTGAAGCCATAAACTCATTTGTTAACATGGCACTGAAGAGAAAATGTAGGATTTTGATTATGGGAGATTTTAATTATAAAGAGATAGATTGGATAAATCTCGATTCACACTGTGGTGAGGACTCATTCGGGGCAAGATTCCTAGATTGCATAGAAAGGAATTTCCTACACCAACATGTACTGGAGCCAAACGAGGGCCAGGGGTTATGATGAGCCATCATTACTTGATTTAGTATTCACAGAAAACGTGTTGGATATTGAAAAGAATGAGTATGAACCACCAATTGGAAAGAGTGACCACTGTTTGTTGTTGATGGAGTATATCATTGAAGATGTTCTGCCTGAGAATAGAGGCACTTAGGACATGAGGAGGAACTATCCCAAAGAGATTACATCAAAATGAATGAGCTTTATGCAGCTATTGACTGGGGAACCGAATTTTACAACAAATCTACACAAGAAACATACGACATCTTTTGTGAGAAATATGGGAAGATAGTATATTGTTGCATACCTGTCACCAAAGTAGGTGTAATTCATACAGAGGTATTGTCTGATAATGTGTGTAAAAGAGCAAAGGAGTGGAGAGACAAATGCTGGTAAAGGTATAGGAGGAGAAAAAGCATAAATGCCTTGTAGAGAGAAACTATGAAAGGGACATCACCAGGAAGGCTAAAGAAAATCCCAAGCTTTTCCACAGCTTTATCAGAGGAAAACTGAAGATTAAAGAACAGGTTTTAAGGCTTAAGAGAGCGGATGGAAGGATCACTGAGATGGATGAAGAGATCTGCAAAGAACTGAACAAGGAGTTTCAGTCAGTATTTACAGTAGAAAATACCCCACCCCCTCAGATTGCTGAGATAGAAGCTCATGGGCTGGTATTAGAGAACATCAACCTTTCAGCCAAAGAAGTATGCAAAGTGCAGGTGGAGTTAGATGTCCATAAAGTTACAGATCCTGATGATATATCCCCCCATGTACTTGAAAAAAGGCGTAAGCTCAATATCAGGGGCACTAAGTATCGTATTTAAAAAGTCACTGGAGTCAGGGGAGATTCAAAGATACTAGAAACAAGCAAACGTGATACCTATCTTCAAAAAGGGAAGGACGGATACGGCTCTAAACTATAGACCAGAATCTTTGACCAGCAAAGTTTGCAAATTCATGGAGAAACTACTAAGGAAACATATCTCTCTTTACTTGGAATCATTCAACTTTTTGTCAGAGACAACATGGCTTCAGAGAGGGTAGATCAACAGTAAGAAACTTATAAGAATTTTATGATGAGGTAAGCCGAATCTTACAGAAAAGAGAGGGCTGGGCAGATTGCATATTCCTAGACTTCCAGAAAGCATTTGACACTGTTCCACACGGGAGACTTATTAAGAAGCTGTAAGCAATGGCTAGAGTAGGTGGAATTGTCTTGGAATGGATAAAAACTTACTTAGAAGGAAGGGAGCAGAGGGTTAGAGTAAGACACTCAGTGTTTGAATGGAGAAAAATTAGTAGTGGAGTTCCACAGGGTTCAGTTTTAGGGCCACTTTTGTTCCTTGTATATGTAAATAAGTCTGTAAAGTCATGCATGGATATGTTTGCAGATGATGCAAAGATTGTGAAGAAAGTAAAAAACGATAACAATGGTATAGAACTTCAGGAATATCTAAATAGTCTCCATGAGTGGTCAGAAAAGTGGCTAATGAAATTCAATACTTCAAAATGTTAGGTAATGAGAATGGGTACAAGTGCAAGAAGGCCCAAGCTTGACTAATTGGTGGCAGGAGTACTACTTTAAGAGACAGAAAATGAAAGATCTAGGAGTAAACATACTGGCAGATTTGTTTCCAGAATTACATATAAATAAAATAGTATGCTTTCTTATCAAATGTAAGGGTAGCCTTCAGGCATATGGACAAGGAAAATTTAAGAAATATTTATGTAACCTATGTGAGGCCAAAACTTGAAAAAGCACATAGCTAAGTTTGAAAAAGTTCAAAGACATGTCATGAAAGTGGTGCTTGAAATACGCAATCTCAGTTATGATAAGAGGCTGAGGGAATTAGACTTACCATCACTCGAAGCTAGAAGATTGAAGGGGGATATGGTGACGGTCTTTAAAGTCCTTCATTTTTATGATAGAGTGGATAAAGATCGATATTTTTATATGGCTGGCTCCAGAACTAGAGGTCATAGTTTGAAGCTTCGTATAAAAACTTCTCTGCAGGATGTAAGGAAGTACATTTTCAGCGTAAGAGTAGTTGATAATTGGAAAACGCTAAGCGAGGAGGTAGTTAATGCTAACTCAATCCAAGGTTTTAAGGGCAGGTATGATAAGTATCACTAAGTTCAAAATGGAAGTGATCAGACTATGGGAAGATACGATCTTTGAGCTTTTCCCGTAAGCACAATTAGGTAATCACACACACACACACACACACACACACACACACACACACACACACACACACACACACACACACACACACACACACACACACATCATCATATATATATATATATATATATATATATATATATATATATATATATATATATATATATATATATATATATATATATATATATGTGTGTGTGTGTGTGTGTGTGTGTGTGTGTGTGTGTGTGTGTGTGTGTGATTACCTAATTGTGATTACCTAATTGTGTTTACGGGAAAGAGCCCAAAGCTCGTATCTTCCCGTCTCCTGATCGGTTCCATTTTAGACTTAGTGATACTTATCATACCTGTCCTTAAAACTATGGATTGAGATAGCATTAACTACCTCCTCGCTTAGCGAATTCCAATTATCAACTACTCTTACACTGAAAAAGTATTTCCTTACATCCTGCGAAGAAGTTTTCTTACGAAGCTTCAAACTATGACCTCTAGTTCTAGAGCCAGCCATATCAAAATATCGATCCCTATCCACTCTATCATAACCATGAAGGAATTTAAAGACTGTCACCATATCCCCCCTCACTCTTCTAGCTTCGAGTGATGGTAAGTCTAATTCCCTCAGCCTCTCATCATAACTGAGATTGCGTATTTCTGGCACCAGTTTCGTGGCATGTCTTTGAACTTTTTCAAGCTTAGCTATGTGCTTTTTCAAGTGCGGATTCCAAAAGGGGGCTGCATATTCGAGTTTTGGCCTCACATAGGTTACATAAATATTTCTGAACATTTCCTTGTCCATGTGCCTGAAGGCTACCCTTACATTTGATAATGTGTGTGTGTGTGTGTGTGTGTGTGTGTGTGTGTGTGTGTGTGTGTGTGTGTGTGTGTGTGTGTGTGTGTGTATGTGTGTGTGTGTGTGTGTGTGTGTGTGTGTGTGTGTGTGTGTGTGTGTGCATAGGTATGCTAACACGGCATTACAAATGACTCCACGAATATTGCTGCCATAAGTCTACAGAAATGACTAAGGGCGTTCTTTAATCAAGAAGGTAAGCAACTGTATTCTTAGAGCTTATTATTTACGGAGAAAGCGGTCTTGGCTTTACTACTCTCTTCTAGGACTTGGTGTTTGTATTCATCAAGTAAATCAAGCATAGTAAAATACCTAGTACAGCTGACGTGACATAATACGCCCTCTATCACAGGGAAGGGGAGCCTATCAACTTCAATAATTAAATTTAGTTCAGGAAAGTCTACACAATCGAAAGTTGTCATCCTTATTTTTTTACTAACTCAGTGGGGATATGCCATGGGCTCTTAGATAATTTTATCACGCCCTTTTTCTAGATAGTCTATCATACTCTTTTATTTCTCTTTGCATACTATTTGGGTTCAATAGGGTCTTGCAAAGGTGGGTCATGATTAACTTTTTTTTATGATTTTAACATCAGGACGGGCCAAATAAATAAATTAATAAATAAATATACCCTCATCAAGCCTGGTCACGAAAAAAGAAAAAAGAAAAACAGAGATGGGGAGTGTTGTGACTTGTCAGATGTGAAGGGATAATAAGACATGTGTAACGAATATCCAAGATATTCGGTGTTGATGTAGGCATAGAAAGAGAACCATAACTGAATGCAGACTTGACATCAAACTGTCCAGGACAGTATTATTTAAGTCCACCAGACCCTTCAGCTGTAGTACTGCAACAGGCGGTTGTTGCCATGGGCCAACCTACTACCTGTGTTAATGTCAAGGGACATTAGGATACATTCTCCAAGGGTGTCTGAGTCTTAGGAAAAAAATATCATGATATTCGGCTATGAGATCAGTCATGAAAGCAGAATGTTCGACAGCACTCACCTTCCTTTTGTAACGCCTGCAGTTTTGCAATGCTCCGGGTCCTTTAAAGACCCATTTTCGTTAACATTTTAACACTGGCTTATCTCGTTGTCTTTAGCTGTCTTTGTGTTTTAAGAATAATTAAAGGAACTTGAGATATACTGACACATATAACCTTTAACTTTCACAATACGTCCGGGGTTATCAATAAATGACTAGCCAAATAATCGACATATTGACCCACGAATTCTATGAATAAAAACCATCCTTTCAGCATAACCCATGAAGTAATAGCTTCCAGAATACATACAGTACCACTCTAGATTATTCTTTCTCGTCGAGTCATGATATAACTATTTTTCTCATCCCTCAGAAAGCATGCAGACATTGAAGTGTTAGCAGAACAAGCAGCTACCTCCTTATCATTTATGGTCAACATAGTTCTTCCCTGCTTATCAACAATATTAACTCCCATTTTTACCATGTCCTCAAACCCATTGATTACCCTCGCCTGTTCAATTCTTAACCAAGGTATCACAAGAAATGAACATCTAAATTTACTTTGATACCTTTCAAGTGCAATTATTTGCTTTAGTACTTCTTTAATTCTGACATAATTAGGGGCGTCGTTACT
>JAXCGZ010011580.1:27500-30000 GCA_037179515.1 Halocaridina rubra | reverse complement strand
TTGGAATCTCCCCCGACTCCAGTGACTCCTTAAATATGATACTTAGTGCCACTGATATTGTGTTTGCGCATTTTTTAAGCACATGAGGGGATATGTCATCAGGACCTGTAGCTTTATGAACATCTAAATCCATCAGCGCTTTGCATACCTCTGTGGCTGTAAGGTTGATGTTCTCTAATACCGCCCCTTGAGCTTCTATCACTGCAATCTGAGGGGGTGGGGTATTTTCTACTGTAAATACTGACTGAAACTCCTTGTTCAATTCTTTGCAGATCTCTTCGTCCGTCTCAGTGATGCTTCCATCCGCTCTCTTTAGCCTTAAAACCTGTTCTTTTACCTTCAGTTTTCCTCTGATAAAGCTGTGGAAAAGCTTGGGATTTTCTTTAGCCTTCCTGGTGATGTCCCTCTCATAATCTCTCTCTGCCTCTCTCCTTTTATTTAGGTAGTCATTTCTTGCTCTTTTGTAGGTTTGCCAGGCATTTATGTTTTTTCTCCTCCTATACCTTTTCCAGCATTTGTCTCTCCACTCCTTAGCTCTTTTACACCCATTATCGAACCATTTCTCTCTGGCATGAATTACACCTACTTTGGTGACAGGTATGCAGCAATCTACTATCTTCCCATATTTCTCACAAAAGATGTCATACATTTCTTGTACAGATTTGTTGTAAAATAAGGTTCTCCAGTCAATAACTGCAAAAAGCTCATTCATTTTGATGTAATCTCCTTTCGGATAGTTCCTCCTCATGTCCTCAGTGCCTCTACTCTCAGGAAGAATGTCTTCAATGATATACTCCATCAACAACACACAGTGGTCACTCTTTCCAATTGGTGGTTCATACTCAATATTTTCAGTATCCAACACATTATCTGTGAACACTAGATCAAGTAGTGATGGCTCATCCCCACCCTGATGGCTCATCCCCACCCGCTGATGGCTCATCCCCACCCCCTGATGTATGTATGTATGTATGTATGTATGTATGTATGTATGTATGTATGTATGTATGTATGTATGTATGTATGTATGTATGTATGTATGTATGTATGTATGTATGTATGTATGTATGTATGTATCAACGTATGCATATATGTATGAATGCCTGTATGCACACATGTCTGTCTGTCTCTCTGTCACTCTGTATGTATGTGTGTATGTATGTATGTATACATGCATGTCTGTCTGTCTGTCTTTCTGTGTGTATGTATATATGAATATATGGATGCATATATGTTGGTATATAGGTATGTATGTTTGTATCTTCGCATATCTGTCTGCCTGTCTGTCTGTCTGTTCCTAAGTATATATGTAGGAATGTATGCTTATATGTACGTATGAATGCATGCATGCATATGTATGCATGTCTGTCTGTCTTTCTGTCAATTTGTGTCTGTCTGTATGCATGTATGTATGTATGTATATGTGTATGTATGTATGTACGTATGCATGTAAGTATACATGTATGTATGTATGTATGACAGTAGGTATCTATGTATGTATTTTTTATTGTGACACCGGGACAGGCAGAAACTGCCTCATCAATAAAGGCCGGGCACGAGAAAATTCCAAGACGAAGGAAAAGAAAAGGTTTAAGGACAAGGCAGAGATGAGGTAATGTCACACAAAGGAAAACGATAGACAGAAAAAAACAGTCAAAGTACAGAAAACCAAGAAATATACGAGTTAGAGGCTATATGGATTCCTAATATATTGATAGAGTTGAGAGGGTAAATTTCATTAGTTTCGAAGACAATAGAGTTATCAGGAGGAGAAGAAGATAAAGAGATAGCCAGAAACTGTGTCTTGGAGGCATTGAATTTAACTAAATTTTGAGTGCCCAATTCAAATACTCTCTGCAAATCGGAGTTTAGAGTAGAAGAAAGAGTGATACGAGATTGATTACAAATAACAGTTGAAGGTTGTGAAGAAAAGGCAGAGGAAAAGTGAAGGGTGGAATCATCAGCAAAGGCATAAGGAAGAGAGGAAGATGGGGATTGTAGAAGATCATTGATGAAGAGAACGAACAGAGTAGGTGAGAGAACAGAGCCCTGTAAAACACCACTGGTAGCAGAGAAAGGCAAGATTTCGCGCCATCAACAGCAACCGATATAAAACAGTCAGTAAGAAAACTGGAAATCAGAGAACAGAGAGAAGGGAAAAAGCCATAGGCAGTGAGTTTAGCCAACAGAGCCTTGTGCCAGACTCTTCCAAAAGCCTTAGAGATATCAAGGGTGGCAAGAAAGGATTCCCCATAGTTCCTCAGAGAAGATGACCATACATGAGTAAGATAGGACAGGAGATCACAAGTGTATGTATTCATGCATGTCCGTATGAATGAATGTATATTTGTATGTATGTATGTATGTGTGTTTTCGTATGTATGTATGCATGTATGTATGTATGTATGTATGTATGTATGTATGTATGTATGTATGTATGTATGTATGTATGTATGTATGTATGTATGTATGTATGTATGTATGTATGCATGTATGTATG
>JAXCGZ010011580.1:7500-22500 GCA_037179515.1 Halocaridina rubra | reverse complement strand
GGCTACTGTTTTGTTTTATTACAAGATAAGTATGAGATTGCTATATTGGAGCTTTTGTTAACTATTGCCGTCATACTTCAAATTCTGCGAAATGCATATTAAACTGCCTGCCAAGGAGCTCTTGCTCAGCAGGCTAGTGCCTCTGAATATAATGTATATATTTATTCATGTATGTATTCTAAATATTTGGCAATAAAATCTATGACTATGACTATGACATACATACATACATACATACATACATACATACATACATGCATGCATACATGCATACATACATACATACTTACATATGCTAGTAGCATATAAAAACAGACTAGCATACAGAATAAAGTAAAACCACTTGGCAAATTTAAACAAAACCAGAAAAAAATCAAACCAAATATGCTCAACGCAAGCAAGAACAAAAAATGAGACTTATCCAAAGTCGACCCTGAGACACTCATGTGAGTCAGAAAGAAAATAAGTCAATAAAGTTTTTTTTTTGTGTGTGACATCAGGACAGGCCAAAAATAAAAATAAAAAATACTGTGCTAATCAATAAAGGCCCAGGCACAAAGAATACATTAAGACGTAGGAAAAGAAAAAAGTTACGGACAAGACAGAGATGAGGTAATGATGCACAAAGGAAAAGGACAGACTGAAAGAATAGTCAGGACCTAGAAATATGGCTGAATTAGGCCCTGAGATGACGACAGATCCGCTTTTTGAAGGCAGATAGGTTATAAAAATTAGGAAAGACTAAAGGAGGAAGAGAGTTCGTGTCTGAAGGTAAACAGGAAGAAGCAGTCGCTGAACCGACCAATTTGCGAGCTACGAATCTCCACATAAGTACCTGTGAGATGAGGCCGCTTGGTGAGTGTTACGCGGCCTCGGCAGTGGGGGAGGGATGAAACTCACCAACACATCAGAGCATCAATGGAAATAGTACCGATAAAAAAGAAAAAGGACTAATACCTTAAGGCGAAGAAAGAGAGAATCCTGATTAGAAGAAAGAGAAGGATCATTAATGAGTCTGACTGCCTTAAATTCAACACTATCAAGGAGATAAATATAAAAAGCACCCCAGGTGTGTGAGCAGTATTCAAAGCAAGGATGGATGAGATCCTTATAGATTTTAAGTAACTACAAAGAGTTAAAGTAATGACAAAAACGAAACTGAACCTCCAATTTTTTGAATGCAAATTTAGAAATTTGGATTATGCAATTCCTCCAAGTTAAGTTAGGGGCTATATATATTCCTAATATGTTGATATAATTAAAAGAGTAAATTTCGTTAGTTTCGAAGACAATGGGGTTAATAGGTTAAAGAGTTACCCAGAAACTGTGTCTTAGAGGCATTAAATTGAACTAGATTATGGGTGCCCAACTCATTTACCCTCTATAAATCGGAGTTGAGAGTAAAAAAAAGAGTGATACGAGATTGATTACAAGTAGCTGATGAGAGTTGTGAAGAAAAGACAGTGGAAAAATGAAGGGTAGAATGGTCGGCAAAGGCGTGAAGAAAAGAGGAAGATGGGGGCTGAAGGAGATCAATGATGAAGAGAAGGAACAGAGTAGGTAAAAGAACAGAGCCCTGTGGAACACCGCTGCTAACAACGAAGGAAAAAAAAAAGCGAAATAAATTTATCATTAGATGATCTTTTGTGGAGGAAACACTTAAAAAAGATGAGAAAAAGAAAGAGAGGAAAGAATTATATATCTTTTTAACTTGCTTGACATCGGGACTGGCAAAGAAATTTGTACTCATTGGATTCGGACACCTAGAAAACACTGAGTGGGAGAAAAAGTAGCAACTTAAATTCAAGGCGGATATAAGAGAATTTACATAAACAATAATAATGGGACAAACTACATGAATATGTGGCAGAAATAGGCCGTGAGATGTCTATAGAAAAGCTTTATGAAGTAAGAAAGGTCATTAGATTTAGGGGAGATAAGAGGAAGAAGAGTGTTCCCGCGTCTGAAAGTGGAAGGAAAGTACCTGTGTAACGATGTTGTTAGGTGTGTACTAAACGGCCTCTCCAGCCGAGGATGGATGCAACTATATGGTTTATGGCCTTAGATTCAACCCTTCCAAGGAGATAATAATAATAAGAAGCACCCTGGATATGAAAGAAGTACATTTAGAAGGGACAGATAAGTCCTTTATATTTGTTTTATAACTTAGAAGAGGAAAAGTAACGACGAAAGCGAAAGAGAGCTCTCAGTATTTTAGATGCAGTTTAAGAAATTATGAAATTGATAGAGAAAATTCTCAAGAGAAAGAAAATGTTTCCTCCATTGTAATAACAAAAAAAATCGGAAAAGAGATATTTAAAAGGGAAGAAATGAAATATTGAATCAAAGATTTATGTATGAAAAAAGAGAATAAAGAGTAACGCAAATTAATCAAAATAATTCTCGCAAAAGAGGTTGAGAGAAAGCATATTAAGAGTATTATAAAAAACATAAAACAGGGAGTAAGGACAAGAAAAAGAAACAACACGATGTTCAGATGTAATTCAGAAATGGAGAAGAAAATGAAAGAATGAAAAAGGACGATACAACGAAAAACAGTTGTTTCCATAGACTCGAAAACTAAACTGGTTGCAGAGACATTCTGGAAAATAAATAGAGAGAAAATAAAGAAGTCAATGGAAAGCTGGATATGAAAGAGAAAACAAAAAGAAGAAAAGTCTTTCAATTCTCCAAAGATCTTCCATATATATGCATACATGTATGCATATATGTATGATCTTGCAAATAAATTGAAAAGATAAAAATATGAAAAATATGAAAAGGGAAAAAAGTAAGAAAAACAAAGAGAATAATTGCTAGTCCATGAATTGGATCTTTTCTACTTCTCAGGTACAGGAGCGACAACTAATTGTGAAAACAAGTGAAAGACATTTATAGATATAAAAAATAACGTAGGATTTGAAGAAAAAAAGAACGTAGCTGATAAAGATACAATTCGAAAAAGTATAAACAATTAAGAAAAATAGAGCCCTGTTTAATTATTTTTTTTTCTCGAATGAGTCGAAAGAGAGAGAAAACAGTTCCCTGTGGAGGTGGTCAGTTCCCTGAAAATCAAGCAAGTGGAACGGACTCTCAAACTTCTTCTTGTTCTTATTCTTCTTTTATTTATCTATTTTTTTTTGGGGGGGGCAACCCTTTTTGAATCTGGCAAAGGACTTGCTAAACTTAAAAATATAGACAGTTTAAATTCGAAAATTGGTCTCTGTAGCCGCATTAGCAGATTGCCCTCAGAGTACAATGTACAGGAAAATTGGGGGTTTTCTACGTACTTTCCCTACTAATAGAGTTTCAGAGTTCTTGTAATTGGTTTCGAAAGCAGTACACATTTGCATAATATATTGGTGATGAGAAAGTCAGTACTTCTGCTAACACTGATTTGCTTTGGAAAGACAGGAAGTATAATCTATGAAACCAGTCGAAGAATACTTGTACATACAGAATAACTATTTGTTCTCACTGTAAAAAACCTGTTACTATGGCAACACAAATGTTTTCATGGAACTAATGTTTCTAATACATTTGATGCTACAAACTTCTCTGCACTCTTTGAAATATAACTCCTCTAATTAATAATAACAGCAACATCAACAATAACAACAACATACTCAATAGTAATAATACTGATAATAATAATAATAATAATAATAATAATAATAATAATAATAATAATAATAATAATAATAATAATAATAATAATAATAATAATAATAATAATAATAATAATAATAATAATAATAATAATAATAATAATAATAATAATAATAATAATAATAATAATAATAATAATAATAATAATAATAATAATAATAATAATAATAATAATAATAATAATAATAATAATAATAATAATAATAATAATAATAATAATAATAATAATAAAGATAATTATAATAATAGTAATAATAAAAATAATAATAATAATAATAATAATAATAATAATAATAATAATAATAATGATAATAATAATAATAATAATAATAATAATAATAATAATAATAATAATAATAATAATAATAATAATAATAATAATAATAATAATAATAATAATAATAATAATTATAAATGAAAGCTAGAAAATTAAATATACAAACAATCTAGCAGCACATAATTTTTTTTCAAAACTGATTTTTCTAATAGTTTTATTAATACACATTCATCATAACTTTCTGAAGTGCCTCTTATCAAAAAATAGTTATAAACACTTCAGTAAAAATATTCCTGCACATTAGCTAATTCTCTATGGCTTTATATATATGGTAATAAAACAAAAATCCATATTGAGGTAAAATGTAGTTCTTGAGCATATAAACAAATCAATATATATTAAAAGCTTGCAAGCAGTTGTACTATTAAAGGTTAAATATCTCTAATGAAAGGCAGAGGCAAGGGACTGTGATAGTGCTAGAGCGACTATGTACCTACAATACAGCTGGGGCCTAAGCCCCTCTCCAATCACGAAGTTTATAGATACTTAAGGAAATAGTGCTGCAAGGAAACTAAGAAACATATCTGGTCGACGTTCTCTCTGAAAGATTTCTTATAGGATGGAATATCGATGGTCATGTTCAAAGATCATTGCATATTTCACCCTGGGTACAAGAGAAATAAAAGCAAGCTATATCTTCGCGCATGCTAAGATTTTAGACAAGATAAAAGAGAGCCTATCTTGATAACGTATCTCCCAATCTCTCCGAATCAAAAGAAAAAGAATTCTAGTCCTTTGCATATTCGCTCATTCAAGCAAAAAAAGAATTATTGCTGGAATCTAGATGATTGAAAAATAATAAATATTTGTAACAATTTGAAAGTCGTCGAAAGGCATTTATTAAAGACTTAGAGCAGAAGGGATTTCATATTTCTTGAGAGGGAGAGAAAAAAAGAAAACAAATAATACCGAAAGTTAAGATTTGGTTTATCTTACGTTGCGAACGTGTGGGTCTGAAACAAAAATATAAAGATATCGTTGGCATTGATATATGGCAAGATTTCAGCTTCAGCGATTCAAAATGGTAGAAATTATGAATAGAAAGTGTGAAATTCAGTCACTGTATACACTGTAGATCCAAGGAAATAAAATGCAATAATGCTAATGTATTGCTCTACCAAACTGGAACACTAAAATACATCAAATTATCATATGTATTGCCATAAATAAAAATATCTAGTTAAGGTTCTCATATTACTTGAGTGTAAATATTTTAAAACAAAAAACTAAAATACTAAGCTCATAGTAATATATTCACAGCAACATTTTTAAGCTACAAGAAGACAGCAGACTTGAAAGATGTCCATCAATTCATTGGTACTGACTAAAGACAAGATATCAAATGAAGGCTCTCATAGTACTGGAATAGATAAGATGAAGAATTGGTAAGTTATTTGAAAAATACGTAAATAAAAATATATTCATAGCAAGGGTTATTCGCTACAGAACATCTGAATTGAGAGATAGGAAACGATATTCACATACACCAAGATATCAAATGAAGACTCTCATATTTATAAGATCCTGAAAACTTGAAGAATATGGATGTTGCTTTTTCAAAAGAAGCTAAACTTAGTAACATCTTTATTGCAAGAGTCTAACAACATTCTTCTAGACAGAACAGAGAAAATTAAAGATATGAAGCAATAACGAGTACTGACTTAAGCAAAGATATATTAAGAGTTTCACGTGACTTGAAATTGAAAAGTTGACAAATGAGAGATTTAGATTTCAAAATTTACAACTCAAATATTTTTATTCGTAGGAACATTTTAAAAACACAGAACTGAAAGGTGTCTTGGTATCATTAGTGTCGAGATAAATCAAAATACCAAATATAAATGCTTCAGAAAGCATATGCTATTAATATAAATAAGGAAATAATACTACATTATTAGCAAGAATCTAAATCTAGAAATCATCAGAACTGAAAAAAAAATATGCAGAGCTCTGAAACTGACATACTAAATCAAACGAAAGAATGTCAGAATTTAAAATTTCTGTTTGATTGTACCCGAGAAATATTAACATTATTCATAGCAACATTCTTAGCCTAAAGAACAACGGAATTGAATTATAATAAACTCTCCTTGGTAGTGACATAAGCCAAGATATCAAATGAAGGATCTCAAAGGACTAGATTTGAAGTGCTGCATTTTTTTTTATTATCCAATAAAAGTGACGTGGACTATTCTTACAGTACAATCATGCAGAAATGAAACATATTGAATTATATATATATATATATATATATATATATATATATATATATATATATATATATATATATATATATATATATATATATATATATATATATATATATATATATATATATATATATATATATATATATATATATATATATATATATATATATATGTATATATATATATATATATATATATATATATATATATATATATATATATATATATATATATATATATATATATATATATATATATATATATATATATATATATATAATATATATATATATATATATATATATATATATATATATATATATATATATATATATATATATATATATATATATATATATATATATATATATATATATATATATATATAAGATTCATTTTTAATCCGACCGGAATTTGAACCTGGACTTATTATTACTAAGCCCAGGCGCTAGCAACTACACCACAGAAGGTTATAGGGAAACAAACCTTACAGCTTATATCTGTTATAGTAGGAATGAACGCATTCAATCTGAATGCCACTTTGTTCATATTACAGTTTCCCCAACCTCACTCGTGGTTTCGTTTTCGCATTTAATTCAACTCCCATTCTCATTCGGGACCAACAATAACCAAAAAAGTATATTATATACGTGAAAACATGAATCATTGTTATCCAGACCCGGACTTGAACTGGGACAGTCAAGAAAACGGTTCCATCATGCCAGGGCACCAAGAATAGATTAAGACAAAGAAAAAGTAGAAGATTAAGGACAAGTCAGAAGTAAAGGAATGCTACACAATAGGAAGAGGACAAACAGAATGATTAGTCAAAATATTGAGGACCCTGAGATATGGCAGACTTTGGACCTGTGATAACGATAGATTCTCTTTTTGAAAGAAGATAGGTCATAAGAATAAGGAAAGACAGAATAAGGAAGAGAGTTTCATTACCTGGAGGTTGATAGAAAGTAGTAGTTACTTCACCAACCTATCAGCGAGCTACAAATATTCACAAAATATATGTGAGACAAGGCCGTTTGGCGAGTGTTATGCCGCCTGGGCAGCAGAAGAGGGATCAAAGCCGACAACTCATTAGAGCAGTGAAGGAAGTAGAAATGATAGAAAAGAGAAAGGGACGATACTTTGTGGAGAAGAGAAAGATAATCTAAATTTAAAGTAAGAAAAGGGTCGTTGATGAGTCTGACTGACTTAGAGTCAACCCTATGAAGGAGATACGTATAAGAAGCACCAAAGCTGTGCGAGCAGTATTATAAGCAGGGACGGATAAGATCTTTATAGATTTGAAGTAACTGCAAAGAGGAAAAGTAATGACTCAAACGAAACAAAACCCCATTTTTTTAATACAAATTTAGATATTTTGAATATGTCACTCCTCCAAGACAATCTAGAGATTTCTGAATTCCTATTATATCAATAAAAATAAAAGGTACATTTCGCTAGTTTCGAAGACAATGGGTATCAAGGAGAAGAAAAACAAATACAGAGATTGCTTCAACATGTGAGAATTGAGCAAAGTTTCGAATACTTTAGAAAGAAGATAATGGCCACCATTCTTAGGAACTGCTTGAACCAAAGCATGCTTCAAAAATGAAAGGTGGGTATTGTTTGAAAGAATGTCAGTAGGAGAGCTATAGAACAACCAGAACGAATGAAAAGGGGTAAGATTGAGTTCCTGAAGATTTGGAGAACTTTTTGGCTAAAGACCACAAAGATATATCAGTGGGAAAGTAGTTAAGGTCATGAACTTTTCTTCTTAAAAAGGAAGCTTTATACCTGAATTTCTGAGCAGCACAGTGATTCTTGGCTGTAATTAAAGCAAAATAATTAAAATCTGAAAGAGAAGATTGGCACGACTGGCATACCCGATTCTCAGTCTGAATAGTCATTGAGTAACCATCGTCAAACCAAGGATTAAGGGGAGAAAAAACAGTATAGAGGAGGGGATGAGCGCCTTTATTCCCAAGGTTATGATCCCAGGGTTGTTGGTCCAAAAGGAGTAGTCATCCCATGGGAAGTCAAAGAAAAAGTTAGGCAAATCACCACAATGAGTACGTTCAGTGTCCCAAAATCAGAGCTGAGTAAGAGGAATTGATGGAGAGAGCAAAATTGGAAGAAGCTGATATTAAAGAGTGGTTAGATGTCCCAGACGGGGAAAGTACAGAATCTGAATAGTTCGAATGATTAGAAGTAAGAAATAGGTCAGGAGTGTTAGCAGCATGATTTTGGCTATTAAGAATACGAGTAAGGATGTATGATAATCTGCTCCAGATCTTAAGTAACAGAGAAGACAAGGGCCACAGTTCCTCCCACATCAGTGGGAGAAGAATGAAGCCACCTCACTCACTGTGGTGTACATTGAATTCTCCAGAATATATATATATATATATATATATATATATATATATATATATATATATATATATATTATATATATATATATATAAATATATATGTAGATAGATATATATATATATATATATATATATATATATATATATATATATATATATATATATATATATATATATATATATATATATATATATATATATATATATATATATATATATATATATATATATATATATATATAAAATATATATATATATATATATATATATATATATATATATATATATATATATATATATATATATATATATATATATATATATATATATATATATATATATATATATATATATATATATATATATATATATATATATATATAAGATTCATTTTTAATCCGACCGGGATTTGAACCTGGACTTATTATTACTAAGCCAAGGCGCTACCAACTACACCACAGAAGGTTATAGGGAAACAAACCTTACAGCTTATATCTGTTATAGTAGGAATGAACGCATTCAATCTGAATGCCACTTTGTTCATATTACAGTATCCCCAGCCTCACTCGTGGTTTCGTTTTCGCATTTAATTCAACTCCCAATCTCATTCGGGACCAGCAATAACCAAAAAAGTATATTATATACGTGAAAACATGAATCATTGTTATCCAGACCGGGACTTGAACTAGGACAGTAAAGAAAACGGTTCCATCATGCCAGGGCACCAAGAATAGATTGAGACAAAGAAAACGTAGGAGATTAAGGACAAGGCAGAAGTAAAGGAATGCTACACAATAGGAAGAGGACAAACAGAATGATTAATCGAAATATTGAGGACCCTGAGATATGGCAGACTTAGGACATGTGATAACGATAGATCCGCTTTTTGAAGAAAGATAGGTCATACTTTTTTTTTTTTTTTTTTTTTTTTTTAAATTTATTTCCATTTTACAATGGGTATTCGTCAGCCAGGACAAGCCCCAACCCCCCACTGTGATGTCCAACCACAGCAGTTCCTGCCAGTAAACAGCTTAAACTCTCGGTCTTGGACGGGGACCGATCTTTCGACCTCGTGAATGCGAAGCCAGCGCGTTACCACTGTACTAGCTTGAGACTTCTGAATTCCTATTATATTAATAGAAATAAGAGGGTAAATTTCGTTAGTTTCGAAGACAATTGGTATCAGGAAGGAGAAAAACAAATAAAGAGATTGCTTCAACATGTGAGAATTGAGCAAAGTCTCGAATACTTCAGAAAGAAGAGAGTGGCCACCATTCTTAGGAACTGCTTGAACCAAAGCATGAAGAGAGTGGCCACCATTCTTAGGAACAGCTTGAACCAAAGCATGCTTCAAAAATGAAAGGTGGGTATTGTTTGAAAGAATGTCAGTAGGAGAGCTATAGAACTACCAGAACGAATGAAAAGGGGTAAGATTGAGTTCCTGAAGATTTGAAGAACTTTTTGGTTAAAGACCACAAAGATATATCAGTGGGAAAGTAGTTAAGGTCATGAACTTTTCTTCTTAAAAAGGAAGCTTTAGACCTGAATTTCTGAGCAGCACAATGATTCTTGGTTGTAATTAACGCAAAATTATTAAAATCTGAAAGAGAAGATTGGCACGACTGGCATACCAGATTCTCAGTCTGAATAGTCATTGAGTAACCATCGTCAAACCAAGGAGTAAGGGGAGAAAAGGCATTATAGAGGAGGGGATGAGCGCCTTTATTCCCAAGGTTATGTTCCCAGGGTTGTTGGTCCAAAAGGAGAAGTCATCCCATGGGAAGTCAAAGAGAAAGTTAGGCAAATCACCTCAATGAGTACGTTCAATGTCCCAGAAACAGAGCTGAGTAACAGGAACTGATGGAGAGAGCAAAATTGGAAGAGATTGATATTAAAGAGTGGTTAGATGTCCCAGACGGGGAAAGTACAGAATCTGAATAGTTCGAATGATTAGAAGTAAGAAATAGGTCAGGAGTGTTAGCAGCATGATTTTGGCTATTAAGAATACGAGTAAGGATGTATGATAATCTGCTCCAGATCTTAAGTAACAGAGAAGACAAGGGCCACAGTTCCTCCCACATCAGTGGGAGAAGAATGAAGCCACCTCACTCACTGTGGTGTACATTGAATTCTCCAGAATATATATATATATATATATATATATATAATATATATATATATATATATATATATATATATATATATATATATATATATATATATATATATATATATATATATATATATATATATATATATATATATATATATATATATATATATATATATATATATATAAATATATATATATATATATATATATATATATATATATATATATATATATATATATATATATATATATATATATATATATATATATATTATATATATATATATATATATATATATATATATATATATATATATATATATATATATATATATATATATATTTGCGTGTGTGTGTGTGTGCGCGTGTGTGTTTGCATGTGCGTTTGTGTGTGCATGAATCTATGCATATGTGTGTGTTATTGTGAAAAATAAAATTACAGAGTGGTACATAATTTTACAAAGGGGGCATAAACAACGATCAGACGTTTGAGAACAATTTCTTGTATTTAGATAGTACTGAATCAATAGAGAATCTATAATGTTCTCAATATTTAGTGCAGAAGCCTCGCATGTCTTACATAGCCTAGTATCCTCAGGGGTTTGGCAGAGGCACCAACTCAAAAAATCAGTGTCAACTCAATATCTTTCAATAGATCTTGCAGTTGTCTCACAAGTTTTTCTTTTAAATTCCAGTCAACGTCACTTTCTGAGTTCATCCGCTTTGTATTTCAAGACTGCTCCAGTTTGTTCGGCGAGGTTGAGGCCCGATAAATATTGATAGAAAAAAAATCAATCCGATAGCCCTTTATCAAGTTTTGCCATGATGCTTTGTTTTCCACAGAGAAATCTTCTGTTACATCTGAGCTAAAGGTAGTGTGGGCACTGTCATATCCTTTCATCCAATTGTTAATAACCCAATTTTCACTTCGACCTAGATTCTTGGAAATTCACTTCCTGGTAATGAAAGTTGATAACTCCAGTTTTCTTGGCCTCACTGTAGGCAGTTGCCAGGATGCCGTCAACAACACTAATAGCGTCAATACCTACAACTTTGAAAGCCAAAATTAAAATCCACAACACTATTAGCTTCAATGCCTCAACCATTGAAATCGACAATTCAAATAAACAACACTAATAGCTTCAATGCCTCCAACTTTGAAAATCAAAATTAAAATCAACAACACTAATAGCATCAATACCTCCAGTATTGAAATCCACAATTCATATCAACAACACTAAAAGCTTCAATGCCTCCAACTTTGAAAGCCACATTTAAAATAAATAACACTGATAGCTTCATTGCCTCCAACTTTGAAAGCCACAATGAAAACTCAAGTTAGAAAATAACAAAAATATACCATGTATGGCTTCCTCAATAGTCCCTCAACCAAAGGGTATGTACCACTTTGTATATCAACAGCAATATTCTTACAGTAAATGACAGAATAATTCAAAGATATTAAAATTCCTTAGAAACTGATAACAGACATGATATGAGATAAAAGCTTTCAGAGAGCCACAAATGGAACTGTTCAATTTCTATGGCAAAATTTTTACACTACGGCATGACAGGTTTAGAAAGATAAAAAGATCTTGCTAGGAGAAACAAAATAGAAATATATTAAATCATCCTTTCCAGAGTTTTTAAAATGTAAAAGAGATACTTAATATCAGGATAAATAACAAAATAAAAATAAAAAAATCATTAGAACATGAGCACTGAGTAAAACAGAGAAGATTTAAAGTGGAGCAAATAAAAATATGAATAGAGAATATTAAAAGAGTAAAGAGTAGATATACGGTAATAATAATAATAATAAATAATAATAATAATAATAATAATAATAATAATAAATAATAATAATAATAATAATAATAATAATAATAATAATAATAATAATAATAATAAGAAGAAGAAGAAGAAGAAGATAATGAATACAAAGAATATGAAACCTAAGAGAGGTATAGATCTATCATTTGGAATAATTGGATAGAGGAATTTTGGTGTAGCCATTTTTATTCGACAGTTTTGGCGCCATTCATTCTGAAAATTTTACGTTAGATTATGTTAGGTAAAATCCGTTGAGGTTTGCTAAGGTTATATAAGATTATATTAGTCTGACCTACACTTGACTTTTACTTACGTTACATTTTCAATATATAGAAATTTTTGTTACAAAACACACTTCGCCAAATAGTTTCCAAAATGGGCTAAGAGTCAAAAAAGTGTGCGCAAAAATGGCTGCGCCGAAATGTACCGAACAAAGAAATATTCATATACAATGGAAATAAGGAAATGGGAAAAAAAGAGAATATTGGTAACAAGGAATGGTCTGTAAACAATACGTCAGGAAGGAAATCCTGAGACGGGGGAGGAGGTGAGGGGGAGAGAGAAAGAAATAATGTTAGGGAAAGGATGCTCTAATACCACGAGGCAATTTAAGGGTATTTTACGAGAAAACCGGACACCAGTCCATTAATAATATGCTTTCTTCTTCCTTTCTTTTTGCCTTTTTGTTCCTATATAATTATTTCATTCATCCGTTGTTCTTCTTGATTGGCAGCCATATACTATTATTTCAATGAGATACAGAGGTTCAGGATATTCATGAACACAAACACACACACACATATTTATATATATATATATATATATATATATATATATATATATATATATATATATATATATATATATATATATATATATATATATATATATATATATATATATATATATATATATATATATATATATATATATATATATATATATATATATATATATATATATATATATATATATATATATATATATATATATATATATATATATATATATATATTTGTATATATATATATATATATATATATATATATATATATATATATATATATATATATATATATATATATATATATATATATATATATATATATATATATATATATATATATATATATATATATATATATATATATATATATATGCCTCATTCCCCTCGTAAGAGGGGTAGCCGAGCCAAGAAATGTGCATTCACCACTATCCACACACACCTCAACCACTCCTCTAAGCTCCTTGGAGATAAAGGGTTGCCAATTTCCCCCCCTTCCACCCCACTCGGGCCACCAACAAGGTAAGCAGGTAAGGATATTCTACAATGAGACCTGACAGCCGCAGCTGGTTGACCCCCTCCGCTTCATCACATGGCAACTCCCCTCACAACCGTCCACCACAGTTCATTGAGTTAACAGGTGCGATAAATCTATTTGGGCCACGTCATATATGCACAATCTTCCTCCAGTCATTCCTATCCCTTGCAAGCACTCTTCCCTATTCCACTGAAATTCGACGTGCATTTAGTGCTCTTTTCACACCATCCATCCATCTCATTCTACGTCTCCCTCTTGACCTAACTACAGTCACTTCTACACTCAATACTCCCTTTACTATTCGTTCATCACTCATCCTCTCCATGTCCAAACAATCTCAACACACTCTGATCTAACTTATCCGACAGCTTCAGTCCAACACTCGTTCTCTACCTGACATCCTCATTTCTTACTCTATCTAGTCTAGATACACCAATCATACCTCTCAAACACCTCATCTCTATTACATTCAACTTCTTCCTGTAATCCTCTCTTGCATTCCAAGTCTCTACTTCATACAATGTTGTCAGCACAATCACACCTTCATATATCCTTCTCTTTGCATTCATTCCCAAATATCTATTTCTCATTACTTTTTTGAACCTACCTAGATTATTTACTTGCTTTCTTCACTCTGTGATTTACCTCTGCATCAACTCGTCCACTCCTTAATGAATGTGACCCCAGATACTTTAAACTCCCAACTTCTTCAAGCATCTCCCCGTTCACTCCTACATTCAGTATGCCAACATTAACACTCCTCGTGCCTCTCATGATTTCTTATTTACCAATATTCACCCGCAACTTCCTTCTTTTACACACACTAATAAACTCAGTCACCAAATGATTAAATTTATTTTTAGTATCAACCACCAGTACAGTATCATCCACAAATAATAACTGACTCAATTTCCACAACCTTCCATCCTCACCCAGTAGCTCCAAGACTCTGTTTAATACTCTTTCATTTACTTCCCTTACCACTCCATCCATATACACATTAAAGAACCATGGCGACATTACTCAACCTTGATGTAACACAACATTCATCTCAAACCAATCACTCATACCATTCCCAACTCTCATGCATGTTCTACTGTTCATGTAGAAACTCTTCACTTGCATTCAACAAACATTCACTTAT